>LR738711.1:616759-760268 GCA_902687465.1 Secale cereale
ACGAACCCTGGGGTGCGTTTACGTGTTGGTCATCAACACTCGTGGTTTTTGTCGATTCTGGTCCGTTTCGTGCCCTATTACTTACCGTTCTTGGGTCCCAGAGTGATTTCCACAATTGACGATCCCCGAGGTCTGTTTACGTGTCCGTCGTCAACACTCACAGTTTTGGCCAATTCTGACCCATTTCGTGGACTATTACTCACAGTTTTGTGGGCCCGAAGCGATTTCCATAGTTGTTGAAGCCCAAGGTGCGCTTACGTGTCGGTCATCAACACTCGCAGTTTTGGCCGATTCTGGCCCGTTTCGTGGACTCTATTTTGGGTCCCGAAGTGATTTTCATGGTTGCTGAACCACAAGGTGCGCTTATGTGTCGTTCCTCATCACTCGCCGTTTTGGGCGATTCTGGCCCGTTTCACGGGCTATTACCTACTGTTTTGGGGTCCCAGAGCGATTTCCATGATTAACGACCCCCGAGGTGCATTTACGTGCTCGACATCAAAATTCCCAGTTTCGGTCGATTCTGGCCCATATCGTGGGCTATTAGGGATTATTTTTAGGGTTTAGGGATTTGGGTAGTGGGTCCCGGAGTGATTTTCATGGTTGCTGAACCCAAGGTGCGCTTACGTGTCGTTCATCATCACTCGCCGTTTTGGGCGATTCTGGCTCGTTTCAATAACTTACCATTTTGGCCGATTCTGACCCGTTTTATGGACTATTACTCATCGTTTTGGGGTCCCGGAGTGATTGTCGAGGTTGCTGAACCCTAAGGTGCACTTACGCGTCGTTCATCAACACTTGCAGTTTTGGCCGATTCTAACCCGTTTCATGGGCTATAACTCCCCGTTTTGGCTCCCAGAGCGATTTCCACGATTAACGATCCCGCGTTTACGTGTTCGTCATTGAATCTAACAGTTTCGGCCAATTCTGGCCCGTTTCGTCGGCTATTACTCGCCGTTTTGGGGCCCTGGAGTGATTTTCATGGTTGCTGAACCCCAAGGTGCGCTTACGTGTCGTTCAACAAGACTCGCTGTTTTGGACTATTCTGGCCCGTTTCATGGACTATTACTCACCATTTTGGGTCGCGGAGTGATTTTCATGGTTGCTGAACCACATGGTGCTTTTATGTGTCGTTCCTCATCACTCGCCGTTTTGGGCGATTCTGGCCCGTTTCATGGGCTATTACTTACCGTTTTGGGGTCCCGGAGCGATTTCCACGATTGACGAACTCCGGGTGCATTTACGTGTCGGTCATCAACACTCGTAGTTTCGGCCATTTCTGACCCGTATCGTGGACTATTACCATCGTTTTGGGGTCCCGGGGCGATTTTCATGACTGATGAACCCCGAGGTGCATTTACGTGTCGGTCATCAACACTCATAATTTTGGCCAATTCTGGCCCGTATCGTGCACTATTACTCACCGTTTTGCGGTCCCGAAATGATTTTCATGGTTGCTGAACCCCAGGGTGCCCTTACGTGTCGTTCATCAACACTCACCATTTTGGCCAATTCTGGCCCGTTTCATGGGCTATTACCTACTGTTTTGGGGTCCCGGTGCGATTTCCATGATTAACGATCCCCGAGGTGCATTTACGTGTTCGACATAAAAACTCCCAGTTTCGGCCGATTCTGGCCCATTTCGTGGACTATTAGGGATTATTTTTAGGGTTTAGGGATTTGGGTTTTGGGCCCCGGAGTGATTTTCAATAACTTACCATTTTGGCCGATTCTAACCCGTTTTATGGACTATTACTCATCGTTTTGGGGTCCCGGAGTGATTGTCAAGGTTGCTGAACCCTAAGGTGCACTTACACATCGTTCATCAAACCTTGCAGCTTTGGCCGATTCTAACCCGTTTCATGGGCTATAACTCACCGTTTTGGCTCCTGGAGCGACTTTCACAATTAACGATCCCGCGCTTACGTGTTCGTCATCAAAACTAACAGTTTCGGCTGATTTTGGCCCGTTTCGTGGAGTATTACTCACCGTTTTGGAGTCTCAGAGCGATTTCAACGACTAACGATCCCAAGCTGCGTTTACGTGTTCATCATCCAAACTCGCAGTTTCGGCCAATTCTGGCCCGTTTCGTGGGCTATTACTCGCCGTTTTGGAGCCGCGGAGTGATTTTCATGGTGCGCTTACGTGTCGTTCATCAGGACTCGCTGTTTTGGACTATTCCGGCCCGTTTCGTGGACTATTACTCACCATTTTAGGTCCCGGAGTGATTTTCATGTTTGCTGAACCACAAGGTGCGCTTATGTGTCGTTCCTCATCACTCGCCGTTTTGGGCGATTCTGGCCCGTTTCATGGGCTACTACTTACCGTTTTGGGATCCAGGAGCGATTTCCACGATTGACGAACCCCGGGGTGCATTTACGTGTCGGTCATCAACACTCGTAGTTTCGGCCATTTCTGACCCGTAAAGTGGACTATTACTCACCGCTTTGGGGTCCCGGGGCGATTTTCATGACTGATGAACTCCGAGGTGCGTTTACGTGTCGGTCATCAACACTTGTAGTTTTGGCCGATTTTGGCCCGTATCGTGGACTATTACTTGCCGTTTTGGGGTCCCGAAACGACTTTCATGGTTGCTGAACCCCAAGGTGCCCTTACGTGACATACGTCAACACTCCCCGTTTTGGCCTATTCTGGCCCGTTTCACGGGCTATTACCTACTGTTTTGGGGTCCCGGAGTGATTTCCATGATTAACGATCCCCGTGGTGCATTTACGTGTTCGACATCAAAACTCCCAGTTTCGGCCGATTCTGGCACATATCGTGGACTATTAGGGATTATTTTTAGGGTTTAGGGATTTGGGTTTTGGGCCCCGGAGTGATTTTCATGGTTGTTGAACCCAAGGTGCACTTACGTGTCGTTCATCATCACTCGCCGTTTTCGGTGATTTTGGCCCGTTTAAATAACTTACCCTTTTGGCCGATTCCGTTTCATGGACTATTACTCATCGTTTTGGGGTCCCGGAGTGATAGTCAAGGTTGCTGAACCCTAAGGTGCACTTACGTGTCGTTCATCAACACTTGCAGTTTTGGCCGATTCTAACTCGTTTCATGGGCTATAACTCACCGTTTTGGCTCTCGAGCGATTTTCACGATTAACGATCCCGCGTTTACGTGTTCGTCATCGAAACTAACAGTTTCGGCCGATTCTGGCCCGTTTCGTGGGGTATTACTCACCGTTTTGGAGTCTCAGAGCGATTTCAACGACTAACGATCCCAAGGTGCGTTTACGTGTTCGTCATCCAAACTCGCAGTTTCGGCCAATTCTGGCCCGTTTGGTGGGCTATTACTCGCCGTTTTGGAGCCCCAGAGTGATTTTCATGGTTGATGAACCCCAAGGTGCGCTTACGTGTCGTTCATCAAGACTCGCTGTTTTGGACTATTCTGGCCCGTTTCGTGGACTATTACACACCATTTTGGGTCCCGGAGTGATTTTCATGGTTGCTGAACCACAAGGTGCGCTTATGTGTAGTTCCTCATCACTCACCGTTTTGGGCGCTTCTGGCCCGTTTCATGGGCTATTACTTACCGTTTGGGGGTCCCGGAGCGATTTCTACGATTAACAAACCCTGGGGTGCATTTACGTGACGGTCATCAACACTCGTAGTTTCGGCCATTTCTGACCCGTATAGTGGACTATTACTCACCGTTTTGGGGTCCTATAACGATTTTCATGGTTGCTGAACCCCAGGGTGCTCTTACGTGTCGTACATCAACACTCCCTGTTTTAGCCTATTCTGGCCCGTTTCATGGGCTATTGCCTACTGTTTTGGGGTCCCGGAGCGATTTCCATGATTAACGATCCCCGAGGTGCATTTACGTGTTCGACATCAAAACTCCCATTTTCGGTCGATTATGGCCCATATCGTGGACTATTAGGGATTATGTTTAGGGTTTTGGGTTTGGGGTTTTGGGTCCCGGAGTGATTTTCATGGTTGCTGAACCCAAGGTGCGCTTACGTGTCGTTCATCATCACTCGCCGTTTTCGGTGATTGTTGCCCGTTTCAATAACTTACCTTTTTGGCCGATTCTGACCTGTTTCATGGACTATTAGTCATCGTTTTGGGGTCCCGGATGATTGTCAAGGTTGCTGAACCCTAAGGTGCACTTACGCGTCGTTCATCAACACTTGCAGTTTTGGCCGATTCTAACACGTTTCATGGGCTATAACTCACCGTTTTGGCTCCCGGAGCGATTTCCACGATTAAAGATCCCGCGTTTACATGTTCGTCATCGAAACTAACAGTTTCGGCCGATTCTGGCCCGTTTCGTGGGCTATTACTCAACGTTTTGGAGTCTCAGAGCGATTTCAACGATTAACGATCCCAAGGTGCGTTTACGTGTTCGTCATCGAAACTCGAAGTTTCAGCCAATTCTGGCCCGTTTCGGGGGCTATTACTCGCCATATTGGAGCCCCGGAGTGATTTTCATGGTTGCTGAACCCCAAGGTGCGCTTACGTGTCGTTCATCAAGACTCGCTGTTTTGGACTATTCTAGCCCGTTTCGTGGACTATTACTGATCATTTTGGGTCCCGGAGTGATTTTCATGGTTGTTGAACCATAAGGTGCGCTTATGTGTCGTTCCTCACCACTCGCCGTTTTGGGCGACTCTGGCCCGTTTCATGGGTTTGGGGTCCCGGAGCAATTTCCACGATTGACGAACCTCGGGGTGCATTTACGTGTCGGTCATCAACACTCGTAGTTTCGGCCATTTCTGACCCATATCGTGGACTATTACTCACCGTTTTGGGTCCCGGGGCGATTTTCATGACTGATGAACCCTGAGGTGCGTTTACGTGTCGGTCATCAACACTCGTAGTTTTGGCCGATTCTGGCCCGTATCGTGGACTATTACTCACTGTTTTGGGGCCCCGAAATGATTGTCATGGTTGCTGAACCCCATGGTGCCCTTACGTGTCGTTCATCAACACTCACCGTTTTGGCCTATTCTGCCCCGTTTCATGGGACCTACTATGTTGGGGTTCCGGAGCGATTTCCATGATTAACGGTCCCCGAAGTGCATTTACCTGTTCGACATCAAAACTCCCGGTTTCGGCTGATTCTGGCCCATATCATGGACTATTAGGGACTATGTTTAGGGTTTAGGGTTTTGGGTTTTGGGTCCCGGAGTGATTTTCATGGTTGCTGAACCCAAGGTGCGCTTATGTGTCGTTCATCATCACTCACCGTTTTCGGTGATTCTGGCCCCGTTTCAGTAACTTACCCTTTTGGCCGATTCTGGCCCATTTCATGGACTATTACTCATTGTTTTGGGGTCGTGGAGTGATTGTCAAGGTTGCTGAACCCTAAGGTGCACTTACGCGTCGTTCATCAACACTTGTAGTTTTGGCCGATTCTAACCCGTTTAATGGGCTATAACTCACCGTTTTGGCTCCCGGAGCGATTTCCACGATTAACGATCCCGCGTTTACGTGTTCGTCATCGAAACTAACAGTTTCGGCCGATTCTGACCCGTTTCGTGGGGTATTACTCACCGTTTCATCGGCTATTACTTACCGTTTTGGGGTCCCGGATCGATTTCCACGATTGACGAACCCCGGGGTGCATTTACGTGTCGGTCATCTACACTCGTAGTTTCGGCCATTTCTGACCCGTATAGTGGACTATTACTCACCGTTTTGGGGTCTCGGTGCGATTTTCATGACTGATGAACCCCGAGGTGCGTTTACGTGTTGGTCATCAACACTGGTAGTTTTGGTCGATTTTGGCCCGTATCGTGGACTATTACTCACCTTTTAGGGGTCCCAAAATGATTTGCATGGTTGCTGAACCCCGGGGTGCCCTTACGTGTCGTACATCAACACTCGCCGTTTTGGACTATTCTGGCCCGTTTCATGGGCTATTGGCATTAATGCATTGTGTCATTTTGCTTCTTTACACAGATCGTCCCATGCAATGTGAGGTTGAAATTCAACAAGCTGACAGGAGACACTGTGACCTTTGAGGCTCCTGGGGGGCGCTACACTATGGAGGTCGAGAAAGGACACAATATGTCGCAGATTGGAGGAGATGGATGGGCCCATTTCATCGCCCGCATCCGTGTTACTGGTAATGAGTAGATCAGCTTCTCATTCAGAGTAGAAAGACCCAAGTTGGATGTCATTTATGTCAACAAGGTGGAAGATGATGAAGATGATTAGGATGATGAGGACCCACTCGATGAAGATGATGAGGACCCACTTCATGAAGCCATCGTAGCTCAAAGAATGAGGCTGAGCGAGAAGGAGGTGTGCAACCTATGGGACATAATTCCGCCACGTGATGACTTTGTCGGGGTGCCATTCGTGACCCGCCTGACAAGTACCATGGTCGAACGACATCATATGGTATGTTATACTAACTGTAGTAATTTGATGATATATATATGCTTTATTTTTATACTTACAAATGGAAATTATCTGATGATATGCTTAGTGAATCCGATGATATGCTTAGTGTAGAGTCCAATGATATGTTGTGTGGAATCTAGTCCATGATATGCTTTAGTGTAGAGTCCGATCACATGCTTATTAGTGTAGAATCCAAGGAACTATTAATAGTATAGATAATCCATATATACTTATAAGTAGAATTCATGCTTAGTAGAAATGTGTAGTACTGTGTCTTTTGATAGTGTAGAAATCTATACTTAGTAGAAATATATTTGCAAGAGTATGTGTGAGGCTACTTATTAATTGATATGTTTTTCTTATTCAATTGTCAAAGAGCCTATCTGTGAGTTGTGGTATCGAGCCTGATGAAGAAGGATCAGCTGGACTACGCCTTACCGCAAGGGGCTCCGTCACCACCTGCAACGGCGTGGACACGGACGGTCGCACACACTTAAGCTCGTTTGGGTGGAAGAGATACCTTGTTGGCAAGAATCTTTGTGTTGGATAGGCCATCCTAATTACTATCAGGAACACCGACCGCCCAGGCTTGAGGATGATGATCGTCATCGATATCATCTAGAACTACATATGTGTGTGGCTGTATGACTAGTGAAAATGGGCATAACTTTTGCATACGAACTCGGATTAAAAAGTTTTTTATATGAAAAATCATCTACTCGAAAAGTTACATTTGAATTTAACCTGGGGAACCCTGTTAAACATTTTCAAAATCCCCAAAAACCTAACAGAAAAAAAAATTACGGGGCTTTTAAGATCTAGAGGGAAAAAATGGAACAAATTTCAAACTTACTAGTGGCGCACCGTTTGCTAGGTGCGCCACTAGTAACAGAAAAACAAATTGGTTTAAAAAAATTGATTTTTTTTCAAAATATGATACGTAATATGACCGGGAAGTTTGAAATATTTTTTCAAAATTTCATCATACTTATGAACATGAACAAAGTCCTAGACATCAAGAAGGTTTAATAGGATTTATATGATAGATATATCAACAAGTGATTGTGAAGTGAGCTGGTGCTGGGGTTGGATATGGGTTGGATAGAACTGTAAAGTTAAGTGTGCTTGGGCTGGAGTAGTGTGAGGATGGGTGACCTTTCGGGAAGTTTGACCACAGAGTGCGATTTGACTTGAGATTAAGCATATTGACACGAGATTAAGAAAAAATTTGAAATTTTTTTTATAGAAAAAATTCTAAAAAAATATTGTTACTAATGGCGCACTTCTATGTGGTGCGCCATTAGTATAACAGATACTAATGGCGCACTGTGGGCTATACTAATGACGCACCAGTGGTGCGCCATTAGTAAAAAAATCTAATGGCGTGGTGCTAGTGGCGCACCAGTAGTGCGCCGTTAGTAGACAAAACTGGTGCGCCACTAGCATGCCTTTTCCTAGTAGTGTCAGTCCCGTCGTAGGTGGCAAAGTCGATCTAGGCAAATCATGGCCGCGTCTGGGTATGACCGCCGTGGCCGTACGGCTCGGTGGTGCGAAGCAGCGATGAGGGTGGCGCCCTGTTGGTCGGGACCGGGGGTTCCCCGTGGAACGGCGGGTCTGTGCGGCCCGCGTATGGACCCGCGAAGCCGGCTGGATCGTCGTACTGTAGGGAGGGCGCCGGCTGTTCCCCGGCCGTAGTTTAGACTGGCTGCGGCGACGACCCGGATAGCCAGGCCGGGAGCGGTGACGGCGACGATGGGAAGCGGGCCTGTTGGATCGGAACGCCTCCCGGCGTGGTCGGAGACGTCCCGGTGTTGAGCGGCGGAGAGGCCTGCAGCGGCAGCGACTGCTGCATGGGGGCGATGGGCATGAGAGGTGCCGCGAGAGCCGGCGACGACCACTGCGGGATTGTGGCGGGCGGCGGCTGTAACTACAGCTGGGGCTGTAGTGGCCCAGTGAACGCAGCGGAGGCCGCTGAGTGCGGTGAGTACCACGGCAGGGCCGGTGGCGGCAGCGGGGGTGGCGGCGGCCCGTAGGGGCTTGCCAGGTACAACCGGATCCCCTGGACCACTGTGATGAGGTTGTGGAGGACCATGGTGACCTCCTCCGGGCTGTAGACGGCGGCTGGCGGAGCGGTGGAGGGAACCGGCATCGGGGCGCTGGGGGCGCCGGAGGTGGAGACCAGCGGCACGGAGGGGGAGGGTAGCTGCGCGGTGGTGATGGGCAACGGTGAGGTGGTGGAGGTCGGTAGTGGGATGATGGGGTGGGCGGCGACGAAGACATGATTGGAACTGAGCTAACTGATACCAAGGTGGTAGGAGCTAGGGCTCTACCGGGTCTAGGCCAGAGATTGTAGGGGGGGGGAGGGAGGTGGGCGAGGCTTGGACTGCGGCGGCCGGCGTGCTGGCGCCGTCTCGCGCGGAGGAAGAGGCGGCGGCGATGCAATAGGCGACGGCTAGGTTAGGGTGCCGGCTCCTCTGGGAGCCGGGCAATAGAAGTAGTCATATTGCTTAATTTTCCAAAATAGTCTTATAGCTGTTAACTTGTGGGCTAAGCCCCTAACTAAACCTGCCCAGTGAGCCTCTTCCGGGTATATGTTACCCCAGTCATAACATCATGAGCTAGCCAGAAGTTTTCCATTGGCCGCTAGAGCAGGAGGATAAGTTTTCCATTTGTCGAACCCTCAGTTCATATGTTTCAAGTGAATTACATACATATACAAAGCACACGATGACAACAACACCAAAATGACTATGAACTGGAGGAGGATTATCAACTTCTGTAGTCGTTGATAATCCTCATAACACCTAAAATATATGCTACATTTGATCTAAATAATTGTTTTTTTTACACTGCACTTCATCTAAAAAGTATGCTACACTTTATCTAAAAGAAGTATGATATGCCTCATCTAAAAAATATATGCTACACTACATTATAGGAAGTGATGGAACCGTGGTCGTGCACACTATACGATCTGCCGCTGTATGCTGCTTCACATTGCTACCATGAACAAAGTATCTCGCCCTGCCATCAATTTTCTGATCGCCGTGCGACTGATTCCAACCGATTGGTTAATAATTTCATAACCTTTGATCCTCGCAACCATAGCTCATCATATACCAGTTGTTAGAATAGTTTGAGACACTCTTCCCCATGTACTGGGAATCACAAAAGCACCCAGATTTCTTAACGAAAAGTTATCCAACATGGATACATCCCATGGCATGACTAGGGGCGCTCTTCCTCATGTACAAATCACATTATACAGTTGAAGACATGCCCGTCGTGGGCATCAAACACCACTACGACCACCACGGCACGACCGGTATGGCCACCCCTGCCGCGGACGCCGGAACGTATCTCTGATGATCTCTGTCTACCTTAGTACTCCCTCCGTCCGGAAATACTTGTCATCAAAATGAATAAAAGGAGATGTATCTAGATGTATTTTAGTTGTAGATACATCCCTTTTTATCCATTTTGATGACAAGTATTTTCGGACGGAGGGCAGTCAGCCTAGATGGCATGCATGACAACTGCGTCCTGGCTGGAACGTGTTGCCGGGGTCATCCCCTTAAGCTGAGCCTTGTGTGTCTTGATTCCAGCAGGAGTGGCATGCTGTCAAAACACAATTGGAGCCCTTTCTAACATTAATTTGTTACTTTTAGCACTAATGATTTCAAGTTCACAACTCAAATAACATTCTACTCCCACCGTACCAAAATATAAGACATTTTTGCAGTTAAATTTGAACTGTAAAAACATCTTATATTCTGGTACAGAGGTAGTATATTTTAAGACCTACACTTGAGATGTGATAGCTACGGGGTGTGACATTGTATAAACTGTAAACCGTTGCACAATAGAAGATTAATAGGACTAGTGACCAGAAACGAGTTCCTGACATGTGCATATTCCATCATCGTGTCGGATTCCCACAACTTCTCCTTCTCACGGAGCTTTTGCGTTCAGTCTGTCTAGCACGGTAGCACCTCAATGCTCAGTTTCTCCTTCGCAGCTCCCGACCACTCCTACTCCCATGTGTTATCAACATTTCTTTGCTTCTCGTTCTCTCGTATGTATGTGTGGTGGCAACTTAGTAGCTTGGGGCAGTAAGCTAGATTCCAGAAATATGTTAACAAAAAAAACATGGCATGAAATTTACTCTAGTGATGATTTTTGGCCATTTTTTGAAACCTACTATGGTGAACATAGAAGTCTAAGATATATATAAAGAAGTGGAATTACACAGGCAACTTATGGTTAGTGGAGCATACATTTATTTCCATGGTGAGGAGAATCGAGTTAGGTCAAATGACGCAAATGCGACATGTACAATGTGGTTGCGTTGTTTTAACTTGAGTCCAGTGTTATGTATGGCCATCTTATATACAAACGTCCTTGACAAAATTAGTGCATGTATATTCTACTAACTAGTGCAATGACAGATCTAGTGACTAACCACTACTTAACGGTGCCACCCGAAACGACAACAGTCATTCTAATAGACCAATCAAGTTGAATAGCTGACTATTAAAACTCAAAAGTCGACAAATGATATCAATTGGATCATACAAGATGCACAATTTTGAATGGTATGGCTTTCTTTTCGCTCATGAATCTTAACAGCCGGTAAATAGAACCAAAAAGAGGCTAGAATGGAAATCAGGGTAATGGAAAAATCTTGAAACGAGACATAAGTAAAACATATTGTAAATAGCTTATAAAGCCATAAAATAGATGTTGGCCATGAATAATTCTTATATGTTTAACTAAAAGCCAGAAAAAAGCCGTACCACGATCATTAAGGTAGACGAACTTCTGACATTTCTTTCCTGTTTGTTTTGTAAAAAATCTATATTATTTGTTACTCGGATATGTCATCGCATGTGTCAAACTGCGTATGGGTCATCTTGAATTAATCTACTTGCAATTAATTGTTCAAAGTATGGGGGGGCGAATTTGTTCTTTGTAATCAATGAACCAACTTATTTTATTTTGGAGCCCGGTGAACTCTGCTCACGAGCATTCATCCCATGATGAAAAAAAAATGAATGCTGCCAACAACCTTCACATGTTTGAATAATAAGTTTCCCTTTATATGCGCAATTCCACTTTGACAAGCGTAGTAGGCAAGTAGGTGATATTCCTGTACAAAGATGACAAGGGAATGGGACTGGAATAGAAGGGATGTATAAACCGTGAGCATGCGAGACAAAGGGAAGAATGGAAGATCTAGTGATTAGGAAAATCTAGAACGGAACTGCCAGGCGGTGATGTACGGGTTTGCATACTTGAACGGGTGTTTCGTTCAAAATGCATGACATACTCTATCTGATCTTAAATGCACATATTGCATTTCCAATGTCTGTTATTTTGGTACTTTTTATATTTTCCTAAAACACATGATCTACTTTCTCCGATATAAAATGTATGTATTTTAGGGCATCACACCATCCTCGAGCTAGTGTATGATATAAAAAAAAATATATAACTACTCTTTGTCGATGTATGCTTCATAATAAAATCAACATGAAAGGTATCGAGCCTGAACTTGATTTCTACGCCACTGATAGCCTCCTCGAGCTTAAACCAAGGGCGATCTATTGACTTAAATCGCGGCTGGAGCTCTCCATTTAGCTCTAGTACGTGGTCGGTTAACAAACTTCTGAACAAGAAATGTGAGGAACGTTGTACGAACTTGGCAAAAATACAAGTGGCAGAGTTTGAGCGTTAGGGTGAAATGAAAATCGGGTGAAACAAAAATCGGTTGTTTGGAAGTACAACGTATAAAATAGGTCTGCCGGTGCCTGTCAGGTCAACCTCGTGCTATGCAGGGGCAAGGACTCGAGGCTGGCGCACATATGTGTGATGAAATGCAGAGGACAGAGAGGAGGAGGAGGACGAGAAGAGGTGGCAGTTTTTTTTTACCTATGTGGCATTTTTTTTGCCAACTCAGCCCGACGGGTGGTCCCGGCCAATTAGTAACGTCATCTATGCGATCAGAATTTCCTATCAGTGTTTTTTGCCACTGTCAAATTTTCGATGCCGTGCAAAATGTCACGTTTTGTAAAGTGGTGGTTTTCCCAGAGCTATGATACTAAAGTGATGATTTTGTGAATTTTACTCCCCTGGCTCAGACCTTGGTCTGCGCCAGATTCATCTGTTGTAGCGATAGTGAGATCATGAGATGCTCTGAAATGCTTTTTGTTCCAGTTGCACTGTTTAAATCAGGCTATGCAGTGGCCCGGCAATTCCACGATTCGGTTGCATAATTAACCTCGATGAATCAAATGAATGAAAACTACTTTGTCGAGAAAAGGAGAAGTTCCGGCGGCGTGGATAAATAGATCTCATTGTCCTTACTATGGTAGCAGCAACGTTAGTTCTTTCATAGCGGTTCAAATTTAGTCGAATTCAATTGAGAAGATGCAAAGATAAAAAAAATTCTGCAAAAATATAGTGGATAGGATCAATTTATGGTGGAGAAAGGACGGAAGCAAATAACGGCATCATTTAGCACGGCAAGGACATGCGCAATGGTATGTAACGGAATTTGTATGGTGGAGAAAGGACGGATTAGAACCTCCAGTCACTACCGAAAAAATACTTGCCAGCAACACCGTGGTTGAGTGAGGAATTTGTATGTCTTGTTGCTGAATACGTTGCGATTGTTACATGCACCTGAAATAAACCCAGCTCGCCCGAAAGCAGGCGCTGGGAGACGATATTCATGGACTACCATGTATATTGGTTGCCGCATGCAAGGACCAGCTACCTAGGTCGCAATAGCATAGCCTCTGAAAGATGTACGTACATGCTGCATGTGGTGCCTTGGCAGCACTCCTATACCTATCCTGATCGGTAAGGTAGTATTACCTCCGTCTAGGTGAATAAGTCATTCGCGTAGTTCTAGGTCATCGATTTGAGGAATTAAATATGTGTTATATGTCATGAAAAGTATATCATTAGATTTCTACATGGATGTAGTTTCTAAATATATAATTTTTGTCACGTATAATACATATTTAGATAGTTAAATCGTCGACCTAGAACTACGCGAATGACTTATTCACCGAAACGGATGTAGTAGTATTGTAGTCCTGGAAGTGCCTTGAAGTGCATGACTTGTGAATATTTTTTGTTCTTGATATGGAAGTAGCCACTCCAAAATAATATGGAGTAGATGCAATTTGAAAGCACACTTTTATTACTACAGCTCATGGGTATTCACCTCCTGAAAATTAATACTCCGCCAGCCATTGCTTGGGCAAATAATATCTTCCCCTTATACATATACAAGTCCATGTTTTGTATCCTAGATATGAATTTCCATCATCCCACTCCCATTTACATGGAAGTACCACTAGCTTATTACATCAAGTAAGAGGCAGTCACATGAATCAAGGAGAGTATTAGTGTAAAATCTAAGAGATGCAACAACAAGTAGGACTGGGAGACATTGGGACAAGTGTTGGAAGTAGGATAATAAATCATTGTACTGAAGTACATGGTGTCATGGTCTCTAGGACCGTCTTCGTCTCTACCGGTGTTCCTCATAGTACTGAACGTTAATGTGTACATACAAGAGTGTCATCCTAGGTTGTTTCAGTTACAGATAGAGTTAGATTCTTAGGTTGTTTCAGTTAGTTTTTCTAACAAAAAAATCATGCCATTTGGTTAGAAATTTAGAAAAACAGCCAAATCAAAAACAGACAAACAAGAACAAATTTTGGCATTTCACGATTGTAACCGCATTTTGGCCTTTATGTGTTCAAGTTCTGGCACAACTTACATATATTTTTATTGCCTTTTTTAGAGCTTCTTGGCTTTGCATCTTTCTTGCCCTTCTTACTACTCCCACCTTTCTCAAACCATGCCTTATATCTACTCTCTTTCAATTGGTCATACAAGGCCTTTAAAATTTTGTTCGCCAATTAAAAAAATCAGGATGTTTGTGCTTTAAAAAAGTTCATGTTTATGACATAATTCTACATAAATACAGAAAATGTTCAGGTAAATTCAAAAAACAATTGTGTTCCTATTTTTCTTTTTAAAAATTTCAAATGAGTTACTTTTCGATCAATTATGAGAGGCATTCGCTTCTGTGATCTTTAATAAGCAGGACTTTTTCCAAAAATATTTGTCGTGGATTTGTCACGGCAGATGCCCTAGGATTAGGACTTGGGTGTGGAGCCATCGCAACTAGGTTAGCTTGAAGCGGTTAAACGGGACAAGAGACCCGAAGAGTTTTATATATATCCTGGTTTAGCCCCTCGATGAGGTAAAAGCTTAATCCAGCTAGGGTTGTATTGCTCGAGTCTCAATAACCAGGGAGCGAATATACTTGACCTAGCTCTCGAGCGATTGTTTCTTGAGTTAAACTGCCGCCGGATCACACCTTTATATACAGGTTGATGCCCGACGGCTTACAGAGTCCCGGGCAGCTCATACACATCGTGTCCGGTTCTGTAACCAACTAAGCTTGCCTTACAAGTTTAAACATATGGCGGTTCACACCCGTGGCCCTCAAATCATCCCCAGGTCTTGGGCCTTCAGTAAGCTTGCTTCATGAACCACCATCTTCACGTCATCTTGGGCTTCTTTACCTTAAACCGCCAGTGGCATGACCCGCCCCTCCTGGTCGGGTCATACCCAATAGTTATATCCTCGACAATATTCGTGTGCAATATTTTGTTTGCTCTTTTCTAGAAATGTTCTGGTTTTGACATCGCGGGCAATATTTAAAGACATGAACATTTTATTGAAAATTCTATAATTTTTTTAAGAATATGCATATTTGTATTTTGTGGAAATAATTTGAAAGGCAAACATTATTTGAAATTTTGAACAAAAATTTAAAAGTTTGAGCATTTTTTTTTAAAAAGAACCTAAAAATGCTACAGATAATAAGAAAACAAACCGGAAAAAATTATGTTCGACAAAGGGCCGGCCCAGCAAAAACCGGGGCTTCCGCGAACTGAACAAGAAAAGAAAAGAAAAGGTCAATAAGCACGAGTGTTATGATGTCCTAGTTAGTCAGTGCATTTCTCCAAAGGAAGAGGTCTTGAGTTTGATTTATGTTATCCACGATCTTTTTTGAAGTTTAATAGAAAATTGGGCCCTGAACATGCATCATTACGTTCGAGTGGGCGGCCCGCCATACATACAAAACTGGGTATGATTTGCCACAGGTCCATAATGCCCTTTGTACGTCTAGTGGAGGGGGTTGTAACAATGGGCCCTTTCTCGTCGTAATCCCAAAGTCGGTTCATGCTCATGATACGAATATAGATACGGAGATTTATAGTACAAGTTAACTGATGCTCGGGATATTTAAAATAGGAATATTTATGGTGTTAAGGAAAAAACTTTTATATTTCACTTTGCTCACTGGAGGTATGATTCCTTGCTCTTGGCAACCTCACTCACACATAGTCTCCGGAGAGATGGACATACACAACGGACAAGTTATCCACGAAACAACTGAGATACACATTCACACACTCGCTAATGGGCTCTTTCATGATCAAAATGAACTATTAATGATTGATACACAACCAACTAAAATACAGTTAAGAGATAAAGGGAAGATAAACTATCGGCTAGCTTGTAGGGGATCGCACACTCCATTAGATAAGCGGCAAATTTGGCAATGACGCGGTTTATATGTAAGACCCCATAGAGTAAAACATGTCATGGTGGTGGTGGAGGCGGTTTCGAATGCACCACGGCTGGAGGGGCCACAACAGTTCAGGTGATCTAGAAGGCCAATGGCAGAACAGACCCAAGTACGGCAATCACTTCTTGAAACCATTGTAATCTCGGCATCTCTCAGAGTGATGAGGACAGAACTTCCAGCTGTAGTCTTTATGCACCATGAAAAGTGCTAGCATATGTCCATGTTCCTGATACCTCCTATTCTCGTGTGTGTTTCCAATTCTTCAGTTCTTCTCTAACAAATTTTTTTTCTTTATTTATGTCTCCATACATGAAGTATTATTCTAGGTTCTATCCAACTAGTTTTGTCGGGTAAGGTGCAAAGATAACGTGAAACAATGTAAGATGATATCTACTCTTGTAAGGATGTGGAGCAGTAGTATATATAAGCGGGCAAGTATTATTGTGGCACGTGAAAAGTTGGAGCATCTATTGTCTTGTGGCCAATGCACATGACAAGTTGAGCAGACAACTCTCGTAGGGGTACGTACGTCAAAAAAGCCATGATTTCGTTTGGATGTTGCAATAACTCTTCACCTCTTAGATGTTCTCCTTGATCTCCTCAACTAGCAAGGACATCATCACATTTCATGCGTGGGCGACCAGGCTTGACTTTTGTGAAGTTTAAATATGTCTAGCTATGTAGGCTGCCTATTGTGTGAGGTACTTAACAGCTCGAATTATGAAGCAATACGTAAATTACTAACATATCCTAATGAACTACTCCTATATGTTTAAACTATCTTCATATCTTAATTTGAGTGCTTCACAAACTCTGAAGTAATGTCAGGAGAAATCATGAATTATGGTTTGTACAAAGGGATCAGTAATGTCAGGAGAAATGGTAGAAGTGTCTTTTGTAGGAAGATATTTACCCTTCATATCAAAACTTGGTGGTGGACCCAAGCTAGCAGAAGCATCTGAAGCAGAGTGTGCTACTGAATTTTTCAAAATGTTAACCAAAACATCTTTCTGCTTAGAATTGTATTCATTGGAGCAGAGTAAAAGTTCCTTCTCAACGCTAGAGGCCTCAACTAGTTGGTTTGGATCATTCACATCATTTGATTTCTACTCATCTCTAGATATCTGATGATCCTCCCCAATCTGCAAATTGATCCACCTGGAAGTGTTTCAAACTCATGAAATAAGTCTTTTGACAGTAGTAGTCTATCCAATTCCTGATTCTGGTAAGAAAGATCTAAAGTTCCCAATTTTTTTGTTTCTGCAGCGAAAACTTATGCTTGTTGCATTGGAACCTCTGGTGGTGCCACTTGTTGTTTTGCAACAATAGGTTATGCATGCTGAATAGCAGCAAAAGGTTCTGCATGTTGCATAGCAAAAACATGTGCAGCAGGAGGCTGTAGTGGTTGTTGTAAGGCAGGCTCGTGGTCAGGGACATCCAGAGCAAGAGCTGGTGCATTAAGATCTATCTACATTGGAAAACTAATTCCAACTATGGCTCCTTCAGAATCATTGGACCCAAATGAGAGAGTAATGTTGCTGTTTCATCCATAATTGATAGGTCTCCCTGTGGCTGTTGCATATCTAGCAGAGGCTCCATGAGATCTTGTAGTTCTAGAAATTCACCTTGATGCAGCTCCACGTCAGCATTAAGATCTATATTGGGTTGAGGGCCCCCATTGAACAGTGTCATGAGGCAATTGGACTGGTACATTGACCAGGTTCAGATCCAAATTAACCTGGTTCTGCTCCTCTTCTTGATGCAAATTGTTATTGTTTTGCTCCTCAATTTGGTGTTGATTGATGGGCCCACATAAGTGATGCTAGTTTTGGATGGAAGTGTGGATGTTCTGGGACTAGGTGGGGGATTCCCTCCTTCAGGAACTGGTTCTTCATCTCCTGGGCCTTCCTCAATCAGTCTTTGCTGCAAGATTGACACTAGACAGTCCCAAGAATCTCCTTTGAATTCGTTGGTGCCAGTAAGAAGAATACCAACATCAGTGTTAAGCTGATGATCCCATTCCATAAAGGTTCTAAATGATTTCACTGCATTTCTCACTTCAGTAATATTTTGCAGATCTGCATGGAACCCCGCAATAAAGATCCAACACTCTCTGTTAAGATGATATCTCCTCCAGTTCATACCTTCATCATGCTTTTCAAAAATAATGCGTACATCGTCAAGACGGTGCGGGCTTTGCATCAAAACTTCATCTATCGAACACACTACGCAGCTGAACAAAGGCATGTCCCATTGGAGATCTTCTAAAAACCAAATCTGTTGTGTAATGTAAGAAACTCAGAAAGGATTTCTCTTACATTGGCAAAGTGGACCTCACCGACCGGCATGGGGATGATTGTCTCCATTGCTAGGTTTTCATGCCTTTTGTGGATATGACCACAAACAACTCGCACACGCGTTGGTCTCCCTTTAACATTGATAGGCCTCTGTCCAGCAGTAAGGAAAGGGAGTGGGTTGAAGGGGAAGTTTGCCATGGCCGCAACAGAGGAACTACGGATGTGGTGGCGAGGTCTGCTGTTGTGGGGTGAGGCGGAGGGTGTGGCAGTGGAGTGACTTGACTGGGGCGAGAGGCAGATGAGTTTCGAGCTCGAAGCATCACCAAGGGATTGACAGGTGGACCCAAGTCAAGGTTGGTAAGATGGAATGAAGGCAGGATTGACTGCGGATTGGAGATTTGAGTGGCCTGCTTCCTTGTATTAGCACACAGATCACGCGAAGAGTCTTTCTCGGCTACTTTGGGAAAATAGCCCCGATATGGCCCCCGCCTTTACAGGCCCAACAACAGATGCAATTTGAACATGCCACACGAGAATGAACCATCATGAGGCGTCTCGTGCACACAGGTCAGGTACGATTGTTGGCCAGCCCAGCATCCGGCACAGGCCCAAGAATTCCTTTTGCATTTAAATCAAAACCATGAACTCCCACCCTTGATCCTACAGGGCCATTAATCCGAGTAACTGTCGGCTGTGGAGTAACTATTGGCTGAGTGGTAGCTGCCGATGATCCATCAACGATGAATTGCAGCGATCGAAGATTTAGATCCGGGCGCAATCTGGATTGTAAATTCTGGGAGTTTGAACAACTTGAGCATCAGATTTTGATTTTGCCTTTCTGAACACTTGTGTCCATTCATCATATTTCTCACGACAAAAAAGCTCAAATTCATGAAGATAATTTAGCCCTCCTCCTCCCCATAACCAAAATAAAAGATGAAAGTTTTGATTTGAGATGTTACCTCCATGAAAGATGAATAGTCCAACATCCTTAGATGCAACAGAGAATTTGAAAGTCCAATTTTGACAGCATTTGACCTTGAAATGTGATGCATGTCCTCCGGAGCAGGATTGAAGGAGGAGTCCCATACAATCCTCATTGAGGCTTATCTTGGATCTCAAGAATTCGGCAACCAATAAGAATTCCTTAAGGTTCGTACCTTCCAAGGTATACTCGAAGATAGCTACATCTAGAATCTTGCACATACTTTACACATTCTGTTTTGATTCTTCCTCCATCGAAGGTATACTCGACCAGGTACATTGACCAGGTTCATATCCAAATTAACCTGGTTCTGCTCCTCAATTTGGTGTTGATTGATGGGCCCAAAGAAGCGATGATAGTTTTGGATGAAAGTGTGGATGTTCTGGGATTGGCGGGGATTCCCTCCTTCAGGAAATGGTTCTTCGTCTCCTGGGCCTTCCTCAATCAGTCTTTGCTGCAAGATTGACACTGGACAGGCCTAAGAATCTCCTATGAATTCGTTGGCGCCGGTAAGAAGAATACCAGCATCAGTGCTAAGTTCATGATCCCATTCCACAAAGGTTCTAAATGATTTCACTGCATTTCTCACTTCAGTAATATTTCGCAGATCTGCATGGAACCCCGCAATAAAGATCCAACACTCTCTGTTAATATGATATCTCCTCCAGTTCATACCTTCATCGTACTTCTCAAAAATAATGTGTACATCATCAAAACGGTGCGGGCTTTGCATCTCAACTTCATCTCTATCGAACACACTATGCAGCTGAACAAAGGCATGTCCCAGTGGACTAGTAGGTTTTCTACAAACCCATTCTCTTGTGTAATGTAAGAAACTCAAAAAGGATTTCTCTCACATTGGCAAAGTGAACCTCACCGGCTGGCAAGGGGATGATCATCGCCATTGCTAGGTTTTCATGCCTTCTGTGGATGTGACCACAAAGCACTCGCACACGCGCTAGTCTCCCTTTAACATTGATAGGCCTCTGTCCGGCAGGAAATAAAGGGAGTGGGTGGAAGGGGAAGTTTGCCATGGTTGCAACGGTGGAACTATGGATGGCGGCGAGGTCTGCTGTTGTGGGGTGAGGCGGAGGGGTGGCAGTGGAGTGACTTGACCGGGGCGAGAGGTAGGATAGTTTCGAGCTCGAAGCGTCCCTGAGGGATTGACAGGTGGTCCCAAGTGAAGGTTGGTAAGATGGAATGAAGGTGGGATTGACTGCAGATTGGAGATTTGTGTTGTCTGCTTCCTTGTATTAGCACGCAGATCACATGTAGAGTCTTTCTAGGCTACCTTTGGGCAGTTAGCCCCAATATGGCCCCAGCGTTTGCAGACCCAACAACAGATGCGATTGGAACATGCCACATGAGAATGACCCGTCATGAGGCCTCTCATGCACCCAGGTCGGTTACGATTGTTGGCCAGCCCAGCATCCTGCATAGGCCCAAGAATTCCTTTTCCATTTAAATCAAAACACTGAACTCCCACCCTTGATCCTACAGGGCCATTAATCCGAATAACCGTCGCCTGTGGAGTAACTATTGCCTGAGTGGTAACTGCCGATGATCCATCAACGGTGAATTGCAGTTGATCGAAGACTTAGATCCGGGTACGATCTGGATTCAAAATTCTGGGAGTTTGAACGGCTTGAGCATAAGATTTTTATTTTCCTTTTATGAACACTTGTGTCCATTCATCATATTTCTCATGAAAGAAAAGCTCAAATTCACGAAGATAATCTGGTCCTCCTCCTCCCCATAACCAAAATAAAAGATGAAAATTTTGATTTGAGATGTTACCTCCATGAAAGATGAATAGCCCAACATCTTTAGATGCAACAGAGAACTTGAAAGTCCAATTTTGACAACATTTGACCTTGAAATGTGATGCATGTCCTCCAGAATAGGATTGAAGGATGAGTCCCACAGAATCCTCATTGAGCCATATCTTGGATCTCGAGAATTCAGCAACCAAGAAGAATTCCGTAAGGTTCCTACCTTGCAAGGTATATTCGAAGATAGCTTCATCTAGAATCTTGCACATACTTTACACATTCCGTTTTGATGCTTCCTCCATCGAATGTATACTCGAAGATAGCTTCATCTAGAATCTTGCACATACTTTACACATTCCGTTTTGATGCTTCCTCCATCGAATGTATACTCGAAGATAGCTTCATCTAGAATCTTGCACATACTTTACACATTCCGTTTTGATGCTTCCTCCATCGAAGGTATAATCGAAGATAGCTTCATCTAGAATCTTGCACATACTTTACACATTCCGTTTTGATGCTTCCTCCATCGAAGGTATACTCGAAGATAGCTTCATCTAGAATCTTCTTTACGTGGGTGTACTCTTTCTTTTGGATCCTCGTTGAATCCATAAAATAATTATCGACGGCGCATGCATCCATTCAGGCGGCATAGATGAGGTGGTAGGGTTAGGGGAGTGGGGAGAGCAAGGGGAAGTGAGGAGAGGAGGGGAGAATTGACACACTCGCTCCCAGCACTATCACACTAGCAGCCATGCATGTGACATGACGGCCATGCCCCCAACCAAACCATCAAATTGCCCAACCTCCTCCATTATAGAAAATATCAGACGGATCTTGTCGATCGATGAAATATCCAATGGCCGGCGTTACTCAAGGCCAAAATCGAGTGATATGCAACACCTGGTAATTCAGATCGATTGGCCTAGAAGCTCTAGTGGATTGGTAGCCTGGTTTTATTCAGTTCTCAAACTATAGGATAAGGGATGGTAAATTATTATTAAGAACAACAAACATATTTAAATTCTACATTTCGATACTAGTCAAAGGTAGTGAAACCGCAATGTGTTGCTGCAGTGAAGATCATATTGGCAATTCAGTTCTAGCAAGCCAAGATCATTAGATCATCTCTGTTCTCTGCTATTGCAGCGCTTTGCTGTCTTCATTGTGTTCATCTCTTACCCCATTGTCATCTTTGTGTAGCCTACCTACGTAGCGGTAAAATTCATAAATAATTAATTAATTCGATGGACCGTGGTGCAATATCAGCCGTGTCAACGGATGGTTACGCGAGCAAAAGTTATATATACGTTTGAAATGTATCACCTCTTGGGCGATGGATGGAAGATGCCACGACGGTCTATCATTTTTGAAGCACAAAGTAGATAGAGCCTTTCCTCATGGTTGTGCCATGTTCCTGCCTTGGGCGCCACAGTTATACCCTACCAGTATTACCGACTAGTGTTCTAGTGGACGAGGGCTTCGATGGCGTCAAGCAGCGCTTCGTTTTGCACCTTTGTGTGTGTGTGTGTGATTGTTTGATGGTAGACTTGATTAGTTGTTCTTGTTAATTCCTTGCATCTGACCCTCCGTTCGTCCCGGGTTTTGTCACCAACTCTTCCAGTCTCAATGACTATAAATATCCCCACCCCTGAAGTGTGTCGGTTTTGTTTTATTTATTTATTTATTTATATATAGAGAGGGACGGAATCCTATTTTGTGATCTAGGCAGTAGCAAGCCTGAGCTAACCACGATGGATGGATCGATCGAGTCAGAGAGCTTGCACCGACAAAGAGCAGCCCAAGGAGGAGATTCCCACGTACGTACAGCAGAAAAACGAACACCGGCAAACTCCAATGAAGCTTCTTAGCATGCATGAATAGTAAACTATGTCCTCAACGGTTAATTCATTCACAATACTCCTACTAGAGTAGTGTGCACACACATGATGAGCCCAGGCCCTAGATTCGGAATGCATTTAAAGACCCCCACATGGACGCACAGTGGCGTAGCCAGACCAGTGTGCCAGGGTGGCCAAGCGCGGTTGGCCTAACTATGGCTCATGCCCCTTATGCATGCGTGCGAATGAATCGGTGGATCATCTCTTCTTCAAATGCCGTTTCACCATTCGTCTATGGGGCTTGGTCAAGGCGTGGCTGCAGCTCATTCATGTTGACACCTCTACTTGGCCCCTGAGGCATTCCACCTTAGATTGGTGGCTTGGGTTGACTGATGCCTCCGTCCCCAACCGGAAGGCCATGGCCTCGCTCACCATGCTCACTTCATGGACGATCTGGAACGAGCGAAACGCCCGTGTATTCCGCAACATGGCCGCTCCGCCTACGGTTCTTCTCGACAACATCAAAAGGGAGGCATCATTTTGGGTCGCCGCTGGAGCTAAGCAACTAGGGTCCATCATGCCGGGAGAGTGATTCTTCAGTGTATTGTTAAGGGGTGTTTGTAACACAAACTCTATTCTCTCTTAATTAATATACGTGTCAAATCTTTTGCCCGTTTTCAAAAAAAAAAAATATACACACATAAATGTATTTATTTTCAAATAAATATTTTTTACTACACTATATATAAGCTATGGGGAAATTTCAGGGTGGTCCAAGGACCACCCTGTCCACCCCCTAGCTACGCCACTGTGGACGCACACGGTACGTAGATTCCCAAGTTTTCAAGTCAACAAGATCGCACCACCATACACACATGAATTTAATGCCCCAATCAGGTCAACTTCAAGCTAGTACTGTACGCGCTAGCTGTAGAGAAGAAGAAAAAAACTTGAAGCTTCATTGGAGTTTTTGTCAGTGTTGAATCTTAAGCTTGGCTTGGTCTATAAGACCCGCCTAGTGGGCTGGCTACACCAAGCCTCACTCTTGCATCTATCTAGAGGGGAGTGTGGAGCTCGTGGTGCACCAGTTGGGTGGTTACACTCTACTGAACAGTACTGCGACTCCAGTAGCAACCCAGTGAAGCTAGTGAGCTGATCTAGACACCAGAGCGAGGCATTCAAACTTCTTGCTTGGATCTAAATTTAATTTGTTGGTTACAAGGTACGTCGATTTGTGTGTTCATCTAACCTTTTGTTTCTTTGTTGATATAACTTTTTTTCCCAACGTATATATATATATATATATATATGTAACCTCATTTGTAATCACTCAACTAACTAAACCCTCTAATTGAATGTGCTATATATGATCATATGTAGGTGAGCAATAAGTGTACCTTTCTCAGAGGTAATTAAGGATCCAAGTGACACATGCATCAGTAGCACAAGATCAGATCTTGGATCAGGGGCCAAGACCGAGGGGGTGCCGTGGGGTGAAGCAACCTACCTCACATGCGGTGTTGTTGGAACCGAGCTTAGCAGCTGCGCTTCCAAGAACACATCGTATCACTAACCTGGGCTTGGCTTCCCGATCCGTCCGCACAGCGACCAACGTGCTCACGCACTGACGGAAGTGATCTGAGCCAGCAGCCATGGCGTCGTCGTGGTGGGGCGACAAGGAGGAGCACGGCACGCCGGTGGTTGTGAAGATGGACAACCCCTACTCGCTGGTGGAGATCGACGGCCCCGGCATGGACAGCTCCGAGAAGACGCGGCGCAACAAGAACGCCAAGCAGTTCAAGTGGGTGCTCCTCCTGCGCGCGCACCGCGCCGTCGGCTGCGTCGCGTGGCTCGCCGGCGGCTTCTGGGGCCTCCTGGGCGCCGTCAACCGCCGCGTGCGCCGGAGCCGGGACGCCGACGCGGAGCCCGACGCCGAGGCCTCCGGGCGCGGCCGCCACATGCTCGGCTTCCTCCGCGCCTTCCTGCTCCTCTCGCTCGCCATGCTCGCCTTCGAGACGGCCGCCTACCTCAAAGGGTGGCACTACTTCCCTCAGGACCTGCCGGAGCAGTACCTCCGGCAGCTTCCCGAGCACCTGCAGAACCTGCCGGAGCACCTTCGTCACCTGCCGGAGCACCTCCGCCACCTTCCGGAGAACCTCCGCCACCTGCCGGACGGCCTCCGCATGCCGGAGCAGCAGGAGATCCAGGGGTGGCTCCACCGCGCGTACGTGGCCTGGCTCGCCTTCCGCATCGACTACATCGCGTGGGCCATAGAGAAGCTCTCGGGCTTCTGCATCGTCCTCTTCATGGTTCAGTCCATCGACCGCATTCTCCTCTGCCTCGGCTGCTTCTGGATCAAGCTCCGCGGCATCAAACCCGGCCTCAAAGCCGCCGCAGGCAAACGTGGCAAGAAATACGCCGCCGACGACGATGACCTCGAGGACGGCGATGACGTCGCCGCCTACTTCCCCATGGTCCTCCTGCAGATGCCCATGTGCAACGAGAAAGAGGTACGTGATAGTTTCTTCCACCATGCCTATGTTTTAATGCACCATGCATGGAGACGGAGGTGAGGTGATAATGGAAGTGACGTGGTGCAGGTGTACGAGACGTCGATCTCGCACGTGTGCCAGATCGACTGGCCGCGGGATCGGATGCTGGTCCAGGTGCTGGACGACTCGGACGACGAGACGTGCCAGATGCTCATCAGGGCGGAGGTGACCAAGTGGAACCAGAGGGGAGTGAACATCATCTACCGCCACCGGCTGTCGCGCACCGGGTACAAGGCCGGCAACCTCAAGTCCGCCATGAGCTGCGAGTACGTCAAGGACTACGAGTTCGTCGCCATCTTCGACGCCGACTTCCAGCCCAACCCGGACTTCCTCAAGCTCACGGTCCCACACTTCAAGGTATTTTTTCTTCTTTTTAATTTGTAGCAGTAGTAATTAACTCGACTATCTATGCATTGCTTAACGTTAACTCCGTCGACAAGCATGATCAAATTAAGAGAGATCTACTACTACCTAGATAGCTGGACTAACTTTTACGCTCATGCATCTAGGTCCGTCGATCTAAGATTTGCCGGTTGACCTAGCTAGCTAGTAGTACATGATCTGTAAACAAATATGAGACGTTTTAGATCACTGTAGTGTAGCACGTAGTACTGCTTATAGGACTAGAAATATAATGGATTGACATTTGTTTGTAGGGGAACCCGGAGCTTGGGCTGGTGCAGGCGCGTTGGAGCTTCGTGAACAAGGACGAGAACCTGCTGACCCGGCTGCAGAACATCAACCTGTGCTTCCATTTCGAGGTCGAGCAGCAGGTCAACGGCATCTACCTCAACTTCTTCGGCTTCAATGGTACCGCGGGCGTGTGGCGCATCGAGGCCCTCGAGGACTCGGGCGGCTGGATGGAGCGCACCACCGTCGAGGACATGGACATCGCCGTGCGCGCCCATCTCCAGAGATGGAAGTTCATCTACCTCAACGATGTCAAGGTAAACTATTCGTACTACTCTATATCGGATGCAATCTAGCTAGCTACGTCCAAAAAAGAAGAAGAATGAAGCCAATATATATATATCACTAGTAAAAAACAGGGCATTGGTCCAGCCCATTAGCCCCGGTTCAATCTAGAACCGGGACCAATGGGGGTACTGGACCCGGTTCGTTAGCCCAGGGGGCCGGCCGGGCCACGTGGGCCATTGGTCCCGGTTCGTCTGGACCTATTGGTCCCGGTTGGAGCTAAAAACCGGGACCAATGGCTCTTGCTCCTGGCCCACCACTATTGGTCCCGGTTTGTTTTATGAACCGGGACCAAAGGCACCCCTTTAGCCCCGGTTTGTAGCACCAACCGGGACCAGTGAGTTGCCTATATAAACCCCCTCACTCAAGAGCAGAGCTCACTGCTCTGTTTTTTTTTCTGGCCGAGGGGGAGAGGGGTTAGTGGTGCTCTAGCTCACCTCCTATGCACACAACATGTTCGGTGGAATGCCCGAGCCACACTAGTTAAGCTTTTCTCCTCTCGAAGCTCTATTTTCTCCGAGATTTGTCTAGGTTTAGCGGTCCGTCACGTCCCGTCCCCGTCTTCGCCGCCGTCGATCGCCCCCGCCGATCTCGTCACCGGCACCACCGTGGTGAGCCTCTTGTTATGTCCATGCTTTTCTTACTTTTATTATTGCTTTAGATAGATATTTGTCTAATTTTCTTACGTTTATTATTGCTTGTTATTATATTGTGCGATGGTTTTGATATCCGCCCACGTGGGCCCTCGTCCGGTCTACGATTCGGATGTGGTATATTATCTTTAATTTATAACTATTTGTTTTAGTGCTTATGATAGTTATGCCGACCAACCTGACATGCATAGATGTTTTATTATGTCTAGGAGGTAGTTGAACCGGAAATTCCAACCGACCCTCTTGTGGAGAGGTTAAATTTAGTTGAAGAGGAAAACATTTCGTTAAAGAAAAAATTGGAAAAAATGGAGGAGGAGAAGATGGAATTGGAGTTGCATGTTGCGGAAGTTATCGATGATCACAAGATCAAGATGGACCCTATTGTCGAGAGGTTAAATTTAGTTGAAGAAGAAAACAAATTCTTGAAGGAAAAAATAAAAAAAATTGTGGACGAGAAGATGATATTGGAGTTGCATGTTGCGGATGTCGTCGATGATCACAAGATCAAGATGGATGCAATGTGGTTGAAGATTAAAAAGATTAGAAAATATGCCATTAATACCGAGGCTTGGTATCATTATGCCGTTGGATCAATTGTTACCTTGGTTGCGATTATGATAGCATTTGTTTTCGCGTTGAAATGTTTTACATAGTTTCGATGTGTATGGAGAGCTATATGTTGTTAGATGAGAACTATATATGTATGTACTTTGGTTTTAATGTGATGATGAACTTTTATCCATTTGGTCACTTAATTATCTATTTATGATGTTCTGTAATGGTTTTTGACACACTTAATTATATATAAATGCACGCAGATGAACCGCCAATGGATGTACGGTGACAGACACACCTCCGAGTACATTAAGGGCGTGCGTGAGTTTCTAAATGCGGCAGAGGCAAACAAGCAGAATGGTTTTATGTGTTGTCCATGCACTAAATGTGTGAATACGATGTCTTACTCTAACCGAAAAATCCTTCACTCCCACCTGCTTTACAAGGGTTTCATGCCACACTATAATGTTTGGACGAGGCACGTAGAAATAGGGGTTATGATGGAAGACGGCGAAGAAGAAGAGTACGATGACAACTATGTGCCCCCTGAATACGGTGATGCTGCAATGGGGGGAGCTGGTGAAGATCAAGAGGAACCAGACGATGTGCCCAATGATGCTGCAACGGGTGAAGCTGCTGAAGATCAAGAGGAACCAAATGATGATCTTCGCCGGGTCATTGTCGATGCAAGGACACAATGCGAAAGTCAAAAGGAGAAGCTGAAGTTCGATCGCATGTTAGAGGATCACAAAAAAGGGTTGTACCCCAATTGCGAAGATGGCAACACAAAGCTCGGTACCGTACGGGAATTGCTGCAGTGGAAGGCAGAGAATGCTGTGGCTGACAAAGGATTTGAGAAGCTACTGAAAATATTGAAGAAGAAGCTTCCGAAGGATAACGAATTGCCCGACAGTACATACGCAGCAAAGAAGGTCGTATGCCCTCTAGGATTGGAGGTGCAGAAGATACATGCATGCCCTAATGACTGCATCCTCTACCGCGGTGCATACAACGATCTGAACGCATGCCCGGTATGGGGTGCGTTGCGGTATAAGATCAGACGAGATGACCCTGGTGATGTTGATGGCGAGCCCGCCAGGAAGAGGGTTCCTGCGAAGGTGATGTGGTATGCTCCTATAATACCACGGTTGAAACGTTTGTTTAGAAACAGAGAGCATGCCAAGTTGATGCGATGGCACAGTGAGGACCGTAAGAAAGACGGGAAGTTGAGAGCACCCGCTGACGGGTCGCAATGGAGAAAAATCGAGAGAAAGTACTGGGAGGAGTTTGCAAAGGACGCAAGGAACGTATGGTTTGCTCTAAGCGCGGATGGCAGTAATCCTTTCGGGGAGCAGAGCAGCAATCACAGCACCTGGCCCGTGACTCTATGTATGTATAACCTTCCTCCTTGGATGTGCATGAAGCGGAAGTTCATTATGATGCCAGTTCTCATCCAAGGCCCTAAGCAACCCGGCAACGACATTGATGTGTACCTAAGGCCATTAGTTGAAGAACTTTTACAGCTGTGGAATGGAAACGGTGTACGTGCGTGGGATGAGCACAAACAGGAGGAATTTGACCTAAAGGCGTTGCTGTTCGTGACCATCAACGATTGGCCCGCTCTCAGTAACCTTTCAGGACAGACAAACAAAGGATACCACGCATGCACGCACTGTTTAGATGACACTGAAAGTATATACCTGGACAAGTGCAGGAAGAATGTGTACCTGGGCCATCGTCGATTTCTTCCGACCAACCAGCAATGTCGAAAGAAAGGCAAGCATTTCAAAGGCGAGGCAGATCACCGGAAGAAGCCCGCCATGCGTACCGGTGATCACGTACTTGCTATGGTCAATGATTTACATGTAATCTTCGGAAAGGGCCCCGGCGCACTAGCTGTTCCGAATGACGATGAGGGACACGCACCCATGTGGAAGAAGAAATCTATATTTTGGGACCTACCCTACTGGAAAGACCTAGAGGTCCGCTCTTCAATCGACGTGATGCACGTGACGAAGAACCTTTGCGTGAACCTGCTAGGCTTCTTGGGCGTGTATGGAAAGACAAAAGATACAGCTGAGGCACGGGAGGACCTGCAACGTTTGCACGAAAAAGACGGCATCCCTCCGAAGCAGTATGAAGGTCCTGCCAGCTATGCTCTTACGAAAGAAGAGAAAGAAATCTTCTTTGAATGCCTTCTCAGTATGAAGGTCCCGACTGGTTTCTCGTCGAATATAAAGGGAATAATAAATATGGCAGAGAAAAAGTTCCAGAACCTAAAGTCTCATGACTGCCATGTGATTATGACGCAACTGCTTCCGGTTGCATTGAGGGGGCTTCTACCGGAAAACGTCCGATTAGCCATTGTGAAACTATGTGCATTCCTCAATGCAATCTCTCAGAAGGTGATCGATCCAGAAATCGTACCAAGGCTAAGGCGCAATGTCTTGTCAGTTTCGAGCTTGTGTTCCCACCATCCTTCTTCAATATCATGACACACGTCCTAGTTCATCTAGTCGACGAGATTGTCATTCTGGGGCCCGTATTTCTACACAATATGTTCCCCTTTGAGAGGTTCATGGGAGTCCTCAAGAAATATGTCCGTAACCGCGCAAGGCCAGAAGGAAGCATCTTATGTGACATTTTGTAAAATATGTTTAGATTGGAGGCATTTTATGTGGAAGTTTCCGAAAAGAGCCAGCTTCGTCAGGCCCGGCCCTGGGGCAGGGCGAGCGCGGCGGCCGCCCTGGGCCCCCGATCGTGAGGGGCCCCCGGTATGTCACGTCAGCCTTTATATTTGTACTGGTGTTATTATCCTCTGGCTCCGCTAAGAAAGAAATACTGGGCCCGTACGCTCGACTTGGAGCGGTCCACGTGAGCCTACACGAAGAGAAAAAAGGAACAGGCACGAGGCCCGGCGTTTGCTTCTCTCCCGATCTGATGCCCTAATCGCCTTCGCCAGTTCGTCTCGGCGGCTCGGCGCCTTCGCCTAAAGGCCGTAGCATCCGACAGGAATAGCAACGTGAGGTGCAGGGTCACCGCTCAAGCCAAAACTTCAGCCAGAGACGCCCCCTTGTAAGTCGTCAACAGGCGACGGCAATTTTTCCCTAGCCTGTGCCGTGGGGAATTTGCCATGGTACCTCGGTATTTTTCTATTATTATACGAGTAGTGCTATGTTAGATATAGCATGTTTATTGTTAGATAAGGTAACCTCTTCCTTAGTTTGGTCTGTCAGTATCGAATTTAATATCGGTTTCCTACAGCGATGTGCACCTCACGATGTGGATAGAAAGAAGGCTTTCTAAACACAGAAGACTATGTTCAAAAAAATAAACGTAGAAGAGATTAACATGATTCGCCAGGTAACATGTTAAGCTTGAATTCCCCCAACAGGTTTGCCACATTTTTCTTAGAATCCATCATCTTAAACTCACATATGACCCTGTAGATTCTTGTTGATTGCCGAGATTTTTGCTGGATGTTACAGTTTTCTAGCATCCTAAATTTTAGAAATTTTCAGGGCGATTTTTATATACCTGCAGGTGAAGCCTGCACTTGGCTGGTTCTTCTTGATTAATAAAAAAATATGGTTCTTAATATGCATTTCAATTCATTCTGTTGAAACTATTAGATTTTGTTTATACCTCATAAGTAGTATTACTCCCTCCGTCCGAAAATACTTGTCATCAAAATGGATGAAAATGGATGTATCTACAACTAAAATACATCTAGATACATCCATTTCAATGACAAGTATTTCCGGACGGAGGGAGTACTAGTTAGGGATTGCACCGGTTCACACATTTTGTGGGGAAAATGTGATAGGTGGGTAGAGTTTTGTATGAAACTTAACGTTCGTTGTTTTCTCCATTATTTCTTGACACAATAATGCTTTGTTATTTTGAGTGTTTATACTAGCGGCCCCATGTTCTAGTTTGGCCCCGGGCCCCCAAAATCTCAGGGCCGGCCCTGAGCTTCGTCTATTTTCACCCCAGGAGCATGATCATTTTCTTGGCTTGTTGTTTGTTACTACTCCGTACGTGCAGCAGGGCGAGTGGTGTCGGTTACTTTGTGCAGGCGTCGTGTAGCTAGTTGCACTTGCAGAGGCAAAACTCAAGAAAGATGCGGTTGGCCAAAACCAGGGCAAATGACAGTAACCATGTCGACTTACCGTCGCTGCCTTGCATCTGTAGCAATGTTGAAAAACGCGTGCGTGCTTTGGTACTAGCTTGACTTGAGCAGTTGACTTGCCATGGAGACCGACCGACTGGTTTGACTAACCCAATTACTCAGTCAACGCAGCTATTCCTTCATGAAAGATTTCACACGAATGTACTACCTAAATCATGTTTCATTCCGAAAAGTTTCAGATTTTTTTTACTCTTTGTGAATTTTGTAAAATATATTTTCCAGTTGGGATGCAATGGGACCCGGAACCCATTGGCTATTTCCGACAATCTACTAGCCCATATGATTTCAATCAGACTGCCTAAGCAAATTTCCCAATCAGAAGGCCATCATAAATAAATCAACATTCCAGCATGTTGATTGCGCAACTAGAATTGTTATATATTAACAGCTTGCCATTTTGTTGTTGCTGCAGAGAACAGATGTTTGAGTAGTTGACATTTCTCAAGGATGCAAGGCCAGCATCAGACAAGACCTATCAAGTAGAGTGATCAATGCAACAACCTAGTTAGAGTTCTGATCATAGCAGGAACAACCTAGCAAGCGTTCTCTAAGCAGGCATGCAGCATGGATGAAAATGATTTGAATTGATTTCAATTTATGCAAATCAATTGCATTCAAATCGAATCGAATCAAACCAAACAAAAAGTGCCCTAACGGATGGGAACACGGTGAACAAATTGCTTACCGCCTGCGCCGGAGCCGTTGTCGCCAGACAGACCGGCCGCCGCGGACCAAACCCTGACGAGAAAAAGGGCCCAGCTAACGCGGACGACCCGACCATTGTAGGCCCAATATGAGGGCCCTAGCCGACATTGCCTTGCTCTTTGTTATGCGCAACTCCATCGATGCGCCGGCCGTGCTCCTCCCGGCTAGGCTTGGAGCAAGGGGAGAAAAATCCTCGCACGGGGGTAAAAATCCCCCACTTGGAACTTTTGGTTCTGGCCTATTTCTCTATTTTTGACTCGGAATGTGCTTTTAGTAATTTAATTAGATAAATTCCCAATAAATGTAAATTGATAAAAAAAATCTAGGAAACATGTATGATCAGGCATGACCGTGTACTAAATATGAACCTAGATCCACGTGTATGTGAGTGTATACGAGATGATGAGATGGAAGATCTACGTACCGGTTCGCTACCTTCTCTCTCTCTCTCTCTCTCCTCGCCAGACACGTTATTACCTCGAGAGTCTCCTTAACTGGGCCAAGCTCAGCCACTCTCCTCTTGTGTCCGACTGGGCCTAAAGCCACCTTACACGTTGGCCCGTTGACGCGTATGAGAAGCTGGAGCGAGCCAGCCAAACGGTTTTTAATCGATCGCAATTCATGGAAGAAGCTGGCATTGCGAAATAGAAGCGAGATTTGCGGATCCAGTGAAGCTAGAGGACTACCGAACATGCCTTTATTGTCTACAATTCTAGATATATAGCATGTGAAAATATATTTCATTATGAATCTAATGGTATTGATCTGGTATTCTAGATGTCGATTATGTTACTATAATCTTGGTCAAAATTTACCAAACTTGATTTCAAAAAATATATAATATGCATTATATCACGGGACAGGAGTACTGTAATCAAGAGACACTGTAAACAGTGCTCTCGTCTAGTGGGAGACTAGTAATAATAAACTCACCTATGTAGAATGGTAGGATATCAACTATTCACATATGTACAACCACCTGTCTTGAGCGTGTCTCCGAGTCTTCTCTGATCTGGCGTTTTGCTTCTTAGCCCTTTTTCCTCTCTACATCATCTTTTGCCACTGATTTTGTAGGCACTAGATAGGTTTGTCATTGGCTTTGACATGTAGTGCCTTGAGTCTCGACGGGTGCCTGTCGTGATTAATTCTTGCCTTCACAGCCGGGCACCGAGAAGGTCCAGTCAAGCGTTTCCTGTCTTACTATATTTAATAAATTAAACGAGAAGCGCACGTCCATCTCTTTCGACAAAGATTTAGCGGAAACTCACCGTTTTACGTGGCGGACTGCCCGTGCACGTACGCGAAAGCACGGATGGGCATACGCGAGGGAAGCAGACAAGTCTCGTCCGTGCACGTCCATCTCTTTCTGCTCCTGCCTTTTTTTCAACGGCGAACTTTCTCCTGTACGGGGAAGTGGACGTTTACAGCGACACTACGATGATGGCGATAAGTTTCTGTGAAATTACGATGGAGAGAATGACTTCAGCGCCAAAGGACGACCATCGGCATCCTGGACCATACATCGTCCCTTTTCCGACACCTTATTCCGATTCGATGCGTTTTAACCTCAAACACTCACAACCATTTAAATAAGAAACATTATCCTAATTTGACGCATTTAAAACCTCAAACACTCATAGCCATCCAAATTTAAAGTATGTTTTAATCATATCTGAAAACATCTAGCAACAATGTAAAGTTGATGAACAGTTTCGTTTGAGACAATGTAATGCTTCTAAACCGATTTCAGTTACTATTGAAACAGCAGAATAACCCCACAATATTTTTTTGAAACACCAGAATAAAAACTAGTTCAAATATAAAAGAGATTGATCTTGTTGTGGGTGTATTCTGGCTAGGAAGTCAAATTCATATGAAGAATGGAGTTCTAGTTCAAAAGATGTCAATCGTCCGAACTGGGAGAGCCAAATTAAGTGTAAGTGTTTTGTATGGAGAGAAAAAATGCATGCACATTTGTATTTTTTCCCCTCTAGCTCTTTGTATTGTACATGAATGGTTTCCCAAAATTATACCCGCAAAGCTATCACGGATCTCAATTTATTTCAATTTCTTTGAAGTTCTAAGAGCATCTACAATCGGACGCCTCAAACCATCTCTCGTACACTCGGGGATGCGTCAGTGGCCAGACAGGAGAGAGAAGTAAAATATGATCCAATCGGACCCCTCATATCATTCCTATACGCCCCAGCTGTACGCAAACACTCATATCCAACTCAAATGTAGGGAGGATACGAGGGCTCGCGGACGCGCACGGGCAGTCCGCAACGTAGAACGCGGCCCCACCACGGACCACCTTTTACCTTTCTTTATTAATTATTTTATTTTTCTCTCTTCATTTCCACCAATCACGTGCAAGTGCAAGTGACTGGACATATGAAGAGGAAAAGAGGAGTGTGGCTGCGCGGGCGGACAAATAGGGGCTCAAAACAGACACGCCTGGTCACTGACGGGACGCGTCCGCGGGCCTTTAAGGAGTCATATTTTCTATGTCCGGTTGTAGACTGAAAAAGCGCGGCAGGCAGCGCTCGCTCCAGCAGGCGCGCTAAAATTTAGCGCACGCGCGTAGCTCCAGCAGGCGCGCTAAAATGCAGCGCGCGCGCTCTCGCACGAACACTCTGGACTAGGTTGCATACATATTTTTTTAAGATAAAATGATACATAGTTCAACATAGATAAAACGATACATAGATATTTTACATAATTCATAGCATAGATAGATAAACTATACATAGATAGATAAAACTATGGTGCAACTACATACTACTGCCAGTCGTCCTCGTCCTCGTCCTCATCCGGACTGGTGTTGTCCGAGGTATCGATCCACTTGTCCTCCCAATGAGGATCATCATCCCCAAAGATCGACAACCCACCTACTTCAACGATATCGCACTGCGATATCGTCAGGGCCTTCCGCCGACTCCTATCCAACCGCTCCGCGCGGCGCCTTGCCGCCGCGACGTCCTCCGGGTGGCGTCGGCGCCACTCCGCCATGGCTCGCTCATCCTCCTCGGCGATGAGGCGGCGGCGCTGCCGGCGAAGGTGCCCCGCACGGTCCTGGTGCGTGATAAGACGTCGCGGAGGGGCGACGGACTGCGCCTACTCGCGCGTGAAGACGTCGTGGAAGTTCATCTGCGCCGGCGGTCTCTCTAGGCGCCACACCGCCGCGTCGTACGCACGGGCGGCCTCGTACGCGGTCCGGAACGTGCCGAGGCCGAGCCGGACGTCGCCGTACCGGATCTCAACGTAGTAGGTGCCGCCGGGGCGCCCTCGGACGCCGCGGTAGCCAGACGATGCCCGGCGGCGCGGCAGCATGGTGTCACGGGCGAGGAAGCGGCGAGCAAGCGGCAGAGTGAGCGGGGAGAGCGCGTGTGTCAGCGTGGAGGTCGCGTGGCAAGCGACGCATTTTATAGGCGAGCTCGAAGCGATGCGCCAAATCTAGCGCGCGAGCTGCCGCCTTTTCACGCGCGCGTAATCGTTTCCCACACGCGCATGTTTCCCGCCGCCGCTGGAGCGCACCAAAATGTCCCGCGCGCGCTAAACTGAAAGTTTACCCCGCGCGCGTCTTTTGGCGTCGCTGTTGGAGATTCTCTAAGTATGTCCTAAGTCAAACTTATTTGACCAGCTTTATAGAATTTTTTTGCTAATACATTCAACATCAAATATATATAGTATGATTGAATTATTCTCCAACCAATCTAGGGTTTCTCTTACTCTCCCCAATCCCTTGGTGGCTAGGGTAAACTCTTCCCTCCTAACTTCACCGGTGAGTCCTTGGATTCGCCTCTCCTCCGCCTGCCGCTCCGAGAGTCAGTGGCGAGGAGGGGAATCTTGGTGCCTCCGCTCCGGTTAGTAGTTTAGGTTAGGGTTTTCTTAGTTCTTGCAGGCACGACGCTCAGGTGGATGGCGGTGCTTCTTCTACGAGTTTGCCTTCCGGGCTCCGATCCTCCTCTAGTTCGTCCATTTGGACGATGTCGACGAAGCTCCGGCGTAGATTCCTGCCATCTCCTTGGGGCGGTGATATTAGGGTTTCTCGTCACGTGACGAGATTTGGTGTCAGGTGCTTCAGATCTATTCAATGGTTCAATGACGATGACTACGACTCCAGGGCGTTGGTCCTTACGGGCACGTGCTTGAAGACTTCCCGTCATTCATCGACAAGGTCAAGCCGACTCTGGTAGGGGAGCGGTGACAGCGGCGCGTCGGCGGCTTGTTCTGATGGCTGTAGTGGTCGTTCGGTGGTTTCAGGATATCGATGTGATTTCTATTATGTTTGTGGTGCTTTGTACTGCCGGTGAACTATGATAATAGATATGGATCATTTTCGCAAAATAATAATATATATATATATATATATATATATATATATATATATATATATATATGAAAATATATGTTATGATGAATAATGAAGCTAATTCGATGTTGTAGATGTTGGTATATTTTTTCATAAATTTGATCAAGTTTGAAGAAGTTTAACTTAGGAGAAACTTAAAACTTCAAACATTCTGGAACCGAGGGCCATAAACACGGAGGCTGCTCCGCGCTAGAAAGTCCCGGCTCAGATCCATTTATTTTCCAACCCAACAAAGAGGCCAGTCTTGACCAAATGCCCCAAAATTTATGCTCTATAGATATCCTCCACAGCTGCCCTCGCATGATACGGGAAGTTCAGTCGGTGCGCACTCAAACCGCACCGTCGCTGGCTGCTGCTGCACAACATGGAGATACGCCCTGCATCCGCTGCCTCCTTCGTCCTACTATTATCATCACTTTCCAGCATCCTAAAGCTGTCTGCCGGCGTCCGGCTCTTCACGTGGAAGTGCGACAACGGCACGAGCTACGCGGAGAACAGCACCTCCGAGTCCAACGTCCGCAGCCTCCTCGCGTCCCTCGCCACAAACGCCTACCGCTCACAGTCACTGTTCGCCACCGCAGTGGTCGGCGCCAGCCCCGATAACACGGTATGGGGCCTCGGGCTGTGCCGCGGCGACGTCACCAACGCCACTGAGTGCAAGTCCTGCCTCGACCTCGCGCCGAAGGTCGCGTTCGACAAGTGCATGGGCGTCGAGGATGTGTCCGTCTTCTACGACCGCTGCATCATCCGCTACTCCTTCCGGGACTTCCTGGCCAGCCCGGACTTCCGGCAGGTGCAGTCCCCGCCGGGATTCAGCACGGGCGCTGTCAGCCCCCGCGACGCCGGCTGGTACGACGCGCTTGTGGTGAAGCTCGTGGACGCGCTCGCCAACTTGACGGCGTTCAACACGACGTCCAGGTCCAGGTACGCCGCCGGGGTCATGGACTCCGACCATGTGTTCCTGACCAACTCCAGCAATGACGTGGTGCACACGATCTACGGGCTGGTACAGTGCACGCCGAACCAGGCGCCGGGGCAGTGCCGGGAGTGCCTCAAGGGGCTCATCGACGACATGCCGGCGCTGTTCAACGGCACCGTCGGTGGGTATATCTTCGCCACATGGTGCAACCTCAGGTTCGAGAAGTTCCAGTTCTACGACGGCGGCCCTATGCTGAGGCTCGTCGCGCAGCCGACCCCGCCTCCTTCTCCCCTCCCATCTACTACAACAGACGGGACAAGGTGGCGACAACGCGCCGCGACGGTATCCACCATTGTTCTGGGCGTCGCAGTTATCTTTTTGTCCATAACTGTAGTCTTCCTATGGAGAAACAAGGCTACAACACAACTCTGTAAGTGGCATCGATCCATAAATTAACGCACCAACGTAACTTACCAGGAAGACGATCGAGTTAGCTACTCCCTCCGTTCTCAAATATTTGTCTTTCTAGATATTTCAAATGGACTACACATACGGATGTATGTAGACATATTTTATAATGTAGTTTCATTCATTTTGCTTCGTATGTAGTCACTTGTTGAAATCTCTAGAAAGATAAATATTTAGGAACGGAGAGAGTAGATAGAAATGGTCCTCCACAAGTGATGAATTAATTTTCTCTGTCTCTCCTTGTACTCAGCTTACCAGGAAGATGGCGACGACCCTGAATCACTTCTGTTTGATCTCACAACCTTGAGACGCGCAACCGACAATTTTGCCCAAGAGAATAAGCTTGGGCATGGAGGCTTTGGCGCAGTATACAAGGTACACTACCTACGATTGGTAATCTTTTGGCGTGAAGCCTGGAGATCCAATCAAGTCTGTGGAATTTTTGATAAATGGAACCTAATATCTTAAATTTTGTTAAATACTCCCTCCGTCCGGAAAAGCTTGTCCCTCAAATTGATGTATCTAGCACCAAGTTAGTGCTAGATACATTCATTTCAGAAACAAGCTTGGGACAAGTTTTTCCGGACGGAGGGAGTAATACTTATTTGTGTACTACTCCCTCCGTCCGGGAAAAGTTGTCCCCGTGGCGTTTTTGCAAAAAAAACCTCCCTAGACTCCCGACACAACCCGCGCTCCTCATCTTCTCCGTCGACACTCCGCCGCTCGGACACAGGCGAATGGACGCCGGAGCTGCCCTGCGCCGCGCTGCTCTCATGCTCTCCCGCGCGTCCTCCGCCACCGCCGCAGCTGCCTCCTCCGCCGCTCCCTTCTGCCCCGCGCAGAATCCCTGCCTCCCTTGCCTGCCTCCCGAATCTCTCTTCTTTCTCCCCAAAAATCCTTTCTTCTTCCTCCCGCCGCATCTCCTGCTCGCGCCCACCCCCTCCCTCCTAGCGTTGATGGAAGAAGCATGGTCGGACCTCGGCCCGGCGGTCGGCGACGCGGCCTTCCGCCCCCGCCTCCCCCGGCGCCGCCGCCCCAGCACCCGTGGCGTGGGGCGCGGCCGCGACGGCGCGGCGGGAGACGGTGGCCAAGGAGTCATCCGCGCAGGCGGTGAGCCGGGTCGTGTCTAGCTGCGCCAACTCGACCGGCCTGGCCCCCATCGTCGACGCCAACGCCGTCATCTCGCTTGCCTCCACTGTGGGCTGCCTGGTCGTGATGCCCGAGGTGCTCGAGGAGGTGCGCGACGCCGCAGCGCGCTGGAGGATCGTGCTCCTGCCCACACCCGTCGAGGAGGTGTGTTTTCATTTGCTGAATTGAGCTTAAATTCTGCACTTTCATGGACTGAAGTTCATTTTGCTTGATGCTCTCTGCATTGCTGTATCTAATAAACTCTGCACTTTCAACTGATATGTTGTCCCTCTTGTCTCCAGAATTCCCTGCTGTTGTTATTGATTTGTTGCTGCTGCTGCTTCAATTCGTGGCGCTGCTGCTTCATTGCCAACTCTTCTTGCCGTACTGCTGCTGCTTCAAATCAACAGAGGAGGCGATGACAACAACTAGTCCTGATTTTCTGCCAGGAACAAGTGAGCCATTTATTTTTGATTAATACAGTATCCATTTTATTTCTTCAGAAGCTAGCTCATTCTCAAAAATAAAGGAATATAGGCAAAGCAGTAGACAGTAGGCAGTAGAAATTGCCTAGGAGTAATTTGGTTACAGTAAGGATCTTCTGAACATTTGGTTAGCTCTGCCTATATCTCTAAACATATGAGCACTGTGCATTTTTAGTACCCCTGAACATATAAGCAACATTATCTAGCATGGAGTATGTCCAGATAGCATGCCTTGCTTTAGTTGAAGAAAACCAATATGCCTTGCCTTTTAAACCAATAAACAATGAAAACCAACATTTCCTTGTAATGGAGTGACAAAAGATAAACTGAAATCTGTGTTGCGTTTAGTTGAAGAAATTGCCTGGGTGGGTTTGATGGTGCTTGTGATGCGTTTCAGCTCTTGCAATTGAAATCTGTCATGTAGGGTTGATCGGGCCACACCTAAACACCTTGCTAGAGAACGGATTGTTCTTCTTTTGTTCAAAGGGATTGTGGCTGTTCTCGACAGATCTAGTTCTTTTCTCTTCCTACCACTTTTGTTCTTCTTGCTTGAAACATCAACTTCTTGGCCTGCTGCAAGTTGTCGTTTGGCCAGATTCCATATTCTTGTAACTGTTCGCAGGTGAACATTCAGCATAGTCGCAATGAGCACCCTATCATACACGTGAACCTGTCCATCTCTAAGCTCGATTACTCGCAGAGCAAAGTAAACACCATGTCTCTCCTTGTCTGTCAAGTCCTTCCCTCTTGGATTTCCACGTGCATCGACTTCTTGAGCTTCTTCCATTTCTTCTTGTGCCTCTTGAGCATCTTCTTGTGCCTCTTGAGCTTCTTCCTCTTCAGGAAACCAATTCAATTCAATGTCTTCATCTTCCTCTTCCAGGATCAAGTTCAAATTAATAGCTTCACCTGGCTGAGCTTGTTCTTTTTCTTGAGCTTCATCTTGCTCTTCTGGGATCAAGTTCAAATCAATAGCTTCACCTGGCTGAGCTTGTTTTTCTTCTTGAGCTTCATCTTCCTCTTCCAGGATCAAGTTCAAATCAATAGCTTCACCTGGCTGAGCTTGTTCTTTTTCTTGAGCTTCATCTTGCTCTTCTGGGATCAAGTTCAAATCAATAGCTTCACCTGGCTGAGCTTGTTCTTCTTCTTGAGCTTCATCTTCCTCTTCCAGGATCAAGTTCAAATCAATAGCTTCACCTGGCTGAGCTTGTTCTTCTTCTTGAGCTTCATCTTGCTCTTCCGGGATCAAGTTCAAATCCATAGTTGTGTGCTCCTGTCTGATCTCATAACAAGAGTATATAAAAGATGAATGGTTAGCTATAATCATAACAAGAAAACCATGAAGAATCCTAGACAAAAAGCAAAGAAACCAAGAAAGGGAAAAGTAGAGATTAAAGCAAGAAAAATCTAACTTACTTCAAATAAATATTGTTGTTGACTAACGATTATGCCCCAAATGCAAAGCAAAGCAAAACAGTTTCCCTTTTTTTACTGGACACATCATGAGCAATGACCTATTAGATCATTTCCACTTTTATTTGCACAAAACAGAGCTCACTGAAAAGTAAGACTATGATCAACATCAAACTACTCCTTGAATTTACTCACTGAATTTTCATTTTCAATTTAGAGTAAGATGAACCTGACATTAACATTTGGTGTTTATTTTGAACCTCACAATGAACCTGACATTAACTAAACAACAATAATTCAGCAGTTTTCTCACATTTCGCAGTATGTAGACTCTATTTAGAAATTCAGAGATAATGAAAAGATCAAAGGCTGCCATGGCCACAAAGGATGCCATTTGTACATTTAGACTCTATTCAGAAATGTCCAGTTTGTACATTTTGAAAAAAGGCTGCCATGGCCACAAAGGATGCCATGCAAGATTGTTCACTTAAACTTCACTGTACAGCAACTTAAATTGTTCACATTGATGATTCAAGAAAATAAGCTGTTCAAATCAGCTAGGCTTTGAACTTTGATGATTTTCTAGTTCAAAGCACTTTGAGTACTCCATAAAATTCCAGTACACAAAATTCAGTTATCTTTTTAGTAGGAAAAATTCTGTAACATATTTCAGAAGCTTGTATTTTCATCTTATAAATTTTAGGACTATGTAAATAAAATGCTTTCAACTAAGAAGATGATTATTGGAGTATGTCTGTCTTCACTGCTAACTGAATTTTCTCAAGCTGGCATTTAAAAAGTGATGCCTGTCTTCCCATCTCACTGCTCACTGCTAGCAAGAGTAGAAGAAGAAGAATTCCAAATAAACTCAAATACATCCAAGATTGTTTGTGTTCAAGTTTAAAATGAATATGGACAGATTTGGAATCATGTTTAAAAAATGTTTGATCAAACACAGAATGTTTATGCAGTACAGAGAAGTGTTGAAAATTCAGTTACCACTATTGCTCTTTGATTTGTTGTACTTCTTGATCTACTGCTGCTATTTCTCCATTGTTGATCTTCTTCACTTTCTGGTTGCTGTACTTCTTGTTCTGCTGCTGCTATTTCTCCCGTTCTTGATTTGCCTTTTCACTCTCTGGTTACCACTGTTAAAATTCAGTTATGAAAGACCCACTGTTAAGTGTGTTGAAAAGAAAAGAAAAGAAGCTACTGTAAACTGTTAATTGTGTACTGCAAATTGATCTACTCCAGTAATTTCCTCCATTAAATTTTTTCTACTGCAATTTGATGTACTGCAATTCAGTGTTGAATTTTGGTGTAAACTGGACACTGAATTTTCGAGTACACCTATTGCTTCTTGTCCAATTTGCTTCTTGTCCGGTTTGATTTAGTCTAGAATTTCGAGTACACCTACTGCTTGTCCAATATTTTCTACTCAGTCTAGAAAATTCAGTTTGATTTAGTCTTGTCCAGTTAACTGAAGAACATGTTTATCCAGACCAAGAACATTCAGTTAACTTCTTTGACATTGGAGGTGAACACATTCAGTTTTTTTGCAACATTTCTGCAGAGTAGATGATCAATTGTGTTTGAAATTAACGAACAAGCGCAATGTACAGAAATTGGAGCTCAGGTTCTTCTCACCGGCAGAAGCACGAGCAGGGGAGCTCCGGGCAGCAGCACGAGCAGGCCCGCCAGGGAGGAGCAGCAACTTGCAGACGAGCAGCAGAAGAAGCTCGAGGTTGAGGATGAGCTTGAGTTCCAGGCCCGCCGTGAGCTCCAGGTCCAGGCGCTCGAGACCCAGGCACGCGCAGGTCCTGTGCGACGGCGGCGCAGGCCCTGGCTGGCGGGAGGGATAGCAGCGCAGCCCTGGGCGGCGGAAGGGGATAGCGACACAACCCTGGGCGGCGGGAGGGATCGCGGCGGAAGAGGATGGCGGCGGAGCAGCTCCCTTCAGCAGTGGAGCCGCCGCCTGTCAAGGTGCTCGCCGCGGAGGAGCAGGTGGATGGCGGATTGAGATCAGACAAATCACGCCGCGGAGGAGCAGCTCGCCTCCGTGTGGGCGGCGCAGGTGGGCAGGGGCGGCGGTGGTTCACAGCGGTGGCGCAGGCCCTGGCCGTCGTCACGCGCTCGGCCCTATGGCCGGTGCCGACGGTGGTGCGGGCGACGGAGAAAGGAGGAAGAAGCAGCGGGTCTGATTAGCAAGAGATTTGAAGCTAGAAGGGGATTTCTGTAAAATTGTAAATGAACTAAGCAGAGGACAACTTTTCCCGGACGGAGGGAGTATAAAACAGCAATCTCCTTTTTTCCAAAATATAAGACACATAAGTTTTATCCTAATTTAACTTTTTTATTTCCCTTGCAATTTTTTTTTGTATTTCACATATGCACTTGCAATTTTCTTTTTTTATCAAATTTGAACTAAAACCACGACACTTATTTTGAAACGAATGGAGTACTAAAGTCACATGACTTAAGAGTGGCTCACATGTGGGATTGATAACAGGCTGACCCACATGTTAGCGACCAAAAGTCAGGTGATTTAAATTAAACGATCCGTGTCCACTCCATCCATCCTACCATATATATATAATCAGGGCCTGTATATAAGACATACAATCTTTTTCATAAGCGAAACTTGTGGTGTTGTTTTGATATTATATATATATGTGTTTGGTAATTTTTCATGAAATTTTACATGTGCATATGTGGACATGTACATGTACTTGTGAAATAAAATCGGAATTTTGAAACTCACAAAGGTTTTGTATGTTGTGACTATATGCACCTAAATTAGCAAGATTCAACAGTGTGAGAAGTCACAGACTAACAACAACGAGACACATATGTATGAACAGCGAGAAATATTGGTCTGGTTTATGAGGAGAAACAAAACTGTTTACATCTTTCAGGGTGTATTGCCTCATGGACGGGAAATAGCTGTAAAAAGATTAGACAAAGCTTCAGGGCAAGGTCTGAAGGAGTTGAGAAACGAGCTACTGTTGGTGGCGAAGCTGAAGCACAACAATCTCACAAAGCTTCTCGGCGTGTGCCTGAAAGGAGAAGAGAAGTTACTTGTGTACGAGTACCTGCCCAACCGAAGCCTCGACACCTTCCTTTTTGGTACGTATGCAGACGACATTGGCATAATACTCCCTCCTTTTATCTATAATACAAGACTTTTGAAATTTGAGTCTAAATTTGACCACCAATATATATATAATTACATGGCACAGAAGGTATATCATTGGATTCAGACTTCGACGATATTATTTTGGCATGTAATATACTCACTCCTTGTCAAACTGTAGTAGATTTTTTTCCCATAGTCAAACTTTATAAAATTGACGCAATCTACATAAAAGCTTTATTACTCCCTCCTATCGTATTAATTATCACAGCTTTAGTACAACTTTTAGTACAAAGTTTTACTAAAATTGCTACAATTAATTTGGATCCAAGGGAGTAACATTACTGTACCAAAAATACCATCAGATTTATCATTAAATACTTTTTATTAGGGTAAACATATGGTATTGTAAATGCCCACAGTTTTTTTTAACACAGTTGGTCAAAATCTATATCGGAAAAATCTAATACTAGTATGATTAGACCCAAATTATAATGTGACCTTGTATGTATGAAAAGAGAGTGTAACTAATCAAGATACCAATTTATACATGAACGGGTTGATCAACTTGCAGCACCTGAAATCGAGAAGCTTCTGCTGCTGAGCTGGGAGACAAGGTTCCGTATAATCTATGGGACGGCACGAGGTCTCCTATACCTTCATGAGGACTCACAGATAAAGATCATACACCGTGATCTTAAGGCTAGCAACATCTTGCTCGACACCGACATGAACCCCAAGATCTCGGATTTTGGCCTTGCAAGGCTCTTCAACGGTGACAAGCCGAGTACCACCACGGGCCAAGTCGTCGGAACATTGTAATGCATCTAACTATCTATCTATCATCACTATACTAAATTTTAGATTCTCCAACGATTTTTGTTAAAAACTATCTGGTCGTCCATCTAGGTGGCGCGTAGGTATATTGATCTAGACAAAAATTTAAGAAAGTGTACATAGTCCCTACAATTTTTTTTATAGTAACATAGTCCAATAACACATTTATGGCAAATATAGAGGCACGTGGTTTTTCTCATTGGTCAACTGATATATGCATAGGAAATAATTATTCTATATGAAATGCCTAGGAATTAATTATATAGGAAGTCCAGTCACTTCTAATGAATATATTCTGTTTGTAAGATTTTTTGGCCCCGTTGCCTTCAATAATACAGTGGCTATGTGCATTGTTGGATACAAAGCCTTGTGGCCTCTTTGATTCGCAGGATTCAATCCTATGAATCAAATGATTAGTGTAAGAAAAATTTCAAAGGATTCTAATCCTCTAAAATTTCTGTGAGAACCCTTTGAATTATTCAAAGCGCCCCTTTGAGTATACTAACAAATTCTTTTGAAAAACCATATACATTAAATTCTTGCTGCATGGCAGAGGATACATGGCCCCGGAGTACGCGGTTCTGGGGCACCTGTCGGTCAAGATAGACGTGTACAGCTTCGGCGTCCTGGTCCTGGAGATCGTTACGGGCAGGAAAAATACAGACGCGTTTGAAGAGTCATCTGCGGGAGAGTCCGGCACTCTGCTCAACTATGTAAGCACACTACCCTAGTAACAAAGAAAAAAAAAGCACTATCTGAGATCATCCATGCATGCAACATGCATGAGTACTTGTGAAGATGTTGCCATGTACATACATATCTGCAGGTGTGGGATCATTGGTCTAAGGGAACGGCGCTGGCGACGATGGATCCAACGTTGGAGTGCATGGTTGCGGAGGAGGGCGAGGTGCTGAAATGCTTCCACCTCGGGCTCCTCTGCGTGCAGGAGAACCCGGCGGACCGGCCGACCATGCTGGAGGTTCTTGTGATGCTGCACGGCCACACGTCGAGCTTCGTGGCGCCGTCGAAGCCAGCATTCACCTTCACCTCGGCGAGCTCGACGGACGACATTGTGCTGTCGGCATCAGATCCAGGCGTCCAAAGTGCATCGGCCATGCCGTCCGTCAACGAGATGTCGGTATCAGAGTTCGAGCCTAGATAGATATACAGAGACCATACATAGATTCCGTTCATGGGTTCCTGTGTAGTACCTTATGTCCTAGTGGATAGGCACCGTGCATATAAACGTACGAATTCATGCATCTAGCTAGTCAGCTAGAGGAAACCATAATAAGCTTTCCCTTGCGGTTCGCCATCTCGGAAGGGAATGGCCTCGCTCCTTATGTTGGTCTTATGGGAGCTATGGAAGGAAAGAAACGCTAGGGTTTTTAGAAATACTTATGCGCCTTCGATGATTATCGTGGACAAGATCCTAGGCAAGCCTATGGATTTCTGCGGGGGCCAAGGGTTTAGATGTGATTGTGCCTCGTGAGTAGTTGTTCTTTTTTCACCACTATGTGCCTGTTGTATTCGCAGCCTGTTTCCTCTTCTTCTTAATCAATGAAATGGCAAGTATTTTGCCTGTTCTAAAAAAAACCATAATAAGAAGTAACAGGCTAGCAGGTGCCTGGTAACTCGAGACAGTCGTGGTGTATATGTTCGTCCACACTATGATACTCCCTCCGTCCGAATATACTTGTCATCAAAATGTACAAAAAGGGATGTATCTAGAATTAAAATACATCTAGATACATCTCCTTCTATTCATTTTGATGACAAGTATTTCCGGACGGAGGGAGTATATAATAAACCTTTCGTGAGTAAAATTTATTTATATGGAAGAAGAATAAGGGTAGAAAAAGCTGCTAATATTCACAACTCGAGAAGGTTGAGTGAATTGCGAAAAACATCGACACTTCAGGCAAGGTTTGCAGGAATCACACATTTACGGAATTGTGCCAAAAAGCACTATTTTTTTCATATTTTTTTTGCAAAAAACATTGGTTGCTCGTTTGGACAGTTTTAAGTACGTTTATGACATGGGAGTCCTGCTTTTACTGACGTGGCGTAACGGTTCACAGGCGACGCCGTTAGACAGACGGTTTTACACCAACACCCTTTTTGGAAAATTGAAAAAGCAATCGGGTTCTTGGCCCTGAAAATAAAAGCAATCTGGACCTTCATCTCCCACCGGTCCGGTGGGATTGCTCCGGTGCACGGCAGGCGCCTGCTCACGCCCGTGCCTTGCCTGCTCGCGTCCGCCGCCGCCTGCTCCGGACCGTGCGCCGCTTCTCGCGCCTGCCGCCGAGGCCTGGCCCAAGGTGCTTGCCGCCCCCTTCCTATCGGGCGCCCTCGTGGCTGTTTCCCTGTCGCCGTTGCACGTGTCAAGATTGACAGCCTCCCACGGGTCTCTTCTACGGCGACCCGAGGTGCCGGTCAGCCGGTCCGTGCTCAGCTTCACTTGTGGCTGCATGCTGCCAGCGAGTGGGTGAGCTCCTCGCACTCTCGATCGCGCCGGCGTGTGCGCCAACAACAGCTCCGACCGCGCCTCCCTACGCCGGCCAGGGCACGAGCAGCAGCTGCTCCACGCCTCCACTGCGCCTCCCGGCATCGGCCGGGGCACGAGCAGCAGCTCACCACGCCTCCCTGCACTAACCATGCCCCAACACTAACGCGAGTTGCAGAAGCAGCACCACCAGGCCTGCGCGGCGCGGCCATGGAAGGAGAGGTGGGAGTGCGACGCGGCGGTGGATGGTGGAGGCACGGCTCCGGCATGGAGCACTGCGGAGTCGGCTCTTTTCTAAGAAAGGGAGGGAGCTTTTGGTAAATATATATCTCTAACGACGTCTAGTGTGAACAGTTACGTCACGTCATCATTTATGGGACCCCCATGTCATAAACATACTTAAAACGGTCCAAACGAGCAATCAGTGTTTTTTGCAAAAAAAATAATTTATGCTTTTTGGCACAATTTCGTAAATGTGTGGTTCCTGCAAACCTTGCGTGAAGTGTCGATGTTTTTTGCAATTCATTCCGAGAAGGTTGGCCATAAGATTTTGATGCTCCGACCTCCTCCGGTGCACACAAGTGGCGTAAACATGTCCACCGTGTTCTCCTCAAAATCATCGAGTGTCGCACTAAAGTCCACCGTGTTCTCCTCCAACAATTCACTATATGTTGGATCAAATGGCTACAAAATTGGACGACCAAAACACTAAGAATCCTTTGCAAAGCTAGATCAAATTTGAATGGAGCATTTTACATCTCCGGCATTTCATCAAGCATGTTGTGGGCGCTGATGGACCGATGGGATCGATCGGCTCATTCACGGCCAAAGGGGGTGGAGGAGGGGCCCCTCGCTTGGCCGCCGCCTTCTTCTTGGGGCCCTTAGCCTGTGTCTTTACACGGCCGCTGGAGGGGATGAAGGTGGCGGCCGTGGGAGGAACCGGGGGATGAAACGACACCAATGGTGCGGCGGCCGCCACGACGCCATGGACGACGTGGCTGCCCTGCGGCTTCTATTTTCCGTTGGTGGCCTAAGGAAGATGCGTGCCAGTGACAGGAGGACGAGGAGGCCCCGATTGGGCCGCTGATGGTTGGAAAACATGGGCAGGGGCTGCAGCGGCTCCCTGGCGGCAATCGGAGGTGGCGCGGGGGCAAACAGAATTGCGGCAGCGGCGACACGGGCGGAAGGTGGGCCGTTTCCCTCCCGCCAAATCACGGGTGGGACAGACTCGACGGAAAATGGAGGACGAAAACGCAAGATTTGGCGGCTGGAGGGCAATTTTTATAGCCCGCCCTAAAAACATTTACAGGCCGTCCGAATATACGGTACCTGTTCGGGTGGTTTTTTCGGCCCGATACCGTATATCGGTGGTTATTTTGTGGGTCGAACCGATATAACGGCTCTGCTAGAGATGCTCTAACTCCAAGCTAGGTAGCTCGGCGTTCGCTCCAAACATTTCTTAAAGTTCCCCAACAAAATTTTCAGATTTTTATGAATTTTTCCTTAATTTTTTGAATTTATTGTTCATTCAGGAGCATTTGAGCTCTAGATTAGAAACTCCACGTCCTGTTTGAACCACAATTCATGGATTTTAATATTCAAGGTGATGACGTGTTACGAGCTCAACGACGAACCAACACAAAACCGATCAACAAGATAAAAATATGTATTGTGGGAGAAGCTTCCCTATGATTGGTGACCCTGCGGACTACGGTGTGAGAGGAAGATAAGTTGTACTCCCTCTGTCCCAAAATTCTTCTTTTCAATTTGTCTAAATATGGATGTATCTAGTCACACTTTAGTGTTAGATACTTTCCTATCTAGATGAATCTAAGACAAAAATTTTAAAACGGAGGGAGTATAGTAGGAGAGAAAGTGATGATTGATTTAGGTGGGCGATCAGCGTCATATCATTACGGGCTTATTAGTTATTATCTTCAGTCTTTCTCTCGTGAAGGCGACTGATCGAGCCATGATGTGTCGTGACCAACAAGCTAGTGTTGAAAATATGAGCAATTTACCATATAATTTTATTAACAGAAATACTAGATAAAACATGACTATTATAGCAGAGAAACAAGTTATGCAATCTAACAGTGAGAAGGTAAATAGTATCTGCAAATATGAATTGTAACCAAACATATCCAGGTGGGGGTTTCGGAGGCCTACGTGCATGGCAGCTCAGATATTGGAACCGCTCGGCTCATTCCCGCAACCCGCGGCGGGCTGCGGAGGAGGAGCGCGCGTGGATGTCTCTCTTGTTCTCATGCTCATACATGTGAGGAAAGAACCTCCCTTATAAAGAGATCCAACTCCTTCTAAACTAGCAACGTGGGACTAAACTTTATTAGTGCTCCTTGCCTTGCACGAATGGGCTAAGTGGGCCTCTAGAATTTATTAGGAACTTTTGAAATTGTTATTGAACTGACCCATAAATAAATAAAATTCCAGCAGCTAGTACCAAATCCAATCGGCTAGCTAAGCTAGCTAGATGGGGTTTTACAATGTGGCATGACAATGAAAGAGGTACTTTGTGGGGACTCCAACTTAGAAGTCGAGATCACCGAATGCACGTGTACAGTGATCCCAGAGATCAATGCTCACTGAACACACAGAAGCTGAGATAACAAGAGTCTTACATCCATACAAATAGTCTTACACGAATTATGGCCATTATGGCCAAGTCTTACATAGATAGAGCCTCACGGGCTGAATAGCAAATAACTCAAGTAGCGGAAGTCTTCGATAAACGGGTAGAACCCATGCCATCTGCCTTAACCCTACAGGCATTCTGACTGGGATAGCGTCCTAGTTCGCATGTTCGTCTCCAAAGAACTCTTCCTCATATTCCTGTTCTTCCATGCCTGGCCAATTAAATAACCAGTGGCAAGCCAATGAGTACTTTGAATGTACTCGCAAGCAACCCATGATGTGGTTCAAAGTAACAGTGCAATTGAATAATAATGATCAATCTAGCAAGGCTAGAACAAATATTCTACCATCAAGTTTATGCATCAATAACCTCGCGTAACCTCGAAGACAGGTTACCGATATCATCATGAATATGATTCATCTCATCGAGTCAAGTCACCACCTTGACTCACATACACACGCATGGTTTCACAAACATTGGACGTAGCCCAAGAGCGGTTACCCAACTGTCCATGACCGTGGACACGGCTATTCGAATAGTTTGACACTCTGCAGAGGTTGTACACTTTACCCAGAAGATCCGGGGAACTTCCGTGTCATCCACGACCCGCGATACCTCAAGTACCCGGGGTAAGCACCCGGTCATTACCTTTCCTTAGACGACACTAACATAGAGTCCACTCGTTGGTACACGGCCCTCGGGTACAAACAATAGATCAAGGGACTTGCCCTAATTTTAATGTCACGCGTACCCGAAGGGACCAACGGTGTGTCCGGTGCCCTGTAAAAACAGTCATGGCCGTCTATCCAAGCACGACCCCGTCCCAGGAAAGACCTCAAGTCTTCCCGTCACTAGTAATGCGGGCACCATGCTAGTATCGACCTAAGTAATCAATAAAGCCCCGTCCCATAAGGGGTAGTGTGGTTGCACATGTATGGTTGGAATAACGGTCGCAACTTAAACCAATCCGTTTGAAACACACACACACTTGCCTCGGCACACCACTTCGTCATCAAGTGGTCACCCAACTCATCATCATCATCTCCCTCGGGCATAAATGGCACCCGACGGGGTTTTATGCAAAGACTTCAACCATGAAGGTTCATGTCACACATGCACCACTAATCATAACCACTAACCATATGCAAGTCATCTAGCACATAGCAAGATCAAGATAATGGCATGCATCATATGGTGGAATCAACTAGGTCACTATCGTAACCCTACATCATGCATCGGAAACAAACGGTTCCGAAGAACAAGTGTATCATGGTCAAAGGGCTGCTTGCCTGGATTGGCTTGGTCTTCAAAGTCTTCAAGTCCCTCTCCTTCTTCTTCCACAGCAACTTCGTCAAATACGGGATCTATACGTCGCATAATAACCACGGGAAAATAAGAATACAAACAAAACAGAAAAATCAAAGTGCTCAGAAAAATGTCAACTCATTTTTGTAAAATACTAGAGGGATTTCTAAGATGGGGAAAAATCTTAGTTGGAGTTTTGGAGTAACAGAATGGAATATATTGATTTTAGAACAGGAGTATTACTGTCCAAATTTGAATTTAAATTTGAACAGTACAGAAAAGTTTCATGGATTTGAATGAAAGTGGTACCATTAAATAGGTTGGAATATTACAAGATTTTAGGAGTTGGAATTATTTAATTTGGATCAATATTCTTTTCTGTAGAAATGTTTAAAACATTAACAGAAAAGAAAAGGAAAAAGGGTCCTGTGCACTGGGCCAGAGAAGGCCACAGTGCACGGCCCAGACGAATCGGCCCAGCCGCACGGGAGCCTGCGCGCGCACGTCAGGTTTTTAAACCTGACGGGCGGGGCCCGTGGGTCAGTGGCACAGAGGAGGGGGAGAGAGGTGAGGGGATGACAGGCGGGGCCCGCCTGTCATCTCTAACCCCACGGCCACGGCGACGGCGAGCTCACCGGCGAGGTTTCCGGCCACGGCGACGGCGACGGAGGGCAGGGTTGGAATCAGCGTCGTGTCGCGGTTGCTGTGGTGGTGGTGCGGCACGGCGGGGAGGCCTGGTTCACCGGCGGTGAGGTGGGACGGCGGAAGCTCGTCGGAGGGTCGTGGTTGAGGTTGTTTCCGACTGCCACAGAGAGGGGAAACAGGGGGGAAAGGGTCAGGGTGGCTCGGTGGTTCCGAAACGGGTGGAAGGAGAGGCAGGGGAGGCCCGTACCACGAGATCGCCGGCGGCCCGACGCGGCGGCGCTCCGGTCGATCCCGAGCACTGGGACCTCTTGGGGTCGAACTGGAGGTGCTGGGGGGATTAGTGGATTGGAGTGACGTCGCTGGTGGTGCTGGAGAGGCTCGGGAGGGGCTTATATAGCCGCGCCCATGGTCCACCGTGGACCCGTGCGCCGGCGAGGTTGCAAGCGAGGCTAGGAGGGGTTCTGGAGCCTGGGATCACGCCGGGGAGGTCCATGGACTTGCTCCACGTCCAGCTGAGGGGAAAAGAGGAGCGTGGGAGCGTCAGAGGAGTGCGCGCGTGCGAGGCAGAGGAGTGGCCGCCGCGGGCGGCCAGCGCGCGTGCGACGACGGCCACTGGAGGGCGCAGGAGGAGGGGGGACAGCGCCGGGGAGGTCGCGGACGTCGAGGGGCCTCGACTGGCGCGAGGGGGAGGCCCGAGGCTGTCGGGGGAGATTGATTGGCCGGAGCCAGCGTGCGGAGGTGCACTGTTGCGCGCTCCAGAGCGTGCGTATTGCTGGCATCAGCGCGCTCTCGCCGGTTTGGTCCAAACCAGCGTGTCCAACAGTGTCCAGCACGCTGAGGGAGGAGTAAAGAAAGGGCCTGAGGCCTTGGATGCCCTGGAGATGCTGAGAGAGAGAGAGAGGGGACTGGTAAAATGGTGGAAACCTGCTGTACAGCAAGGTAAAACAGGGCTTTCACCCCTCAATCATGGAGCTGGGGTGCTGGGGGAGTTACTGGAGGTAGCTGGTAACTCAATGATCATGTGGTAAAAAGTATAGGCCATGGAGGAAAGTAAAAGTGATCAAGTTGGAGGTTTTAGCAATTCTGCAGAAGGTGTTTGATCAGTGTTTAGTCAAGTAAATGAACTCTACTTGACATGGCACTTGACAGGGTTAAAAGACATGAGAAAATAGGGTGCTTCACCAAATTTGGGCTCATTTGAAGAAACTAGCCAATGTAACTTTGGTGAACCCTAGAAATCAACAGAAACAGTTTCATCTTGATTGAGTCAAGCTAATCATCTCCCCTTGATGCACCACTTGGTGTAGCATCATCATTTGGGGTATTGATCATGCCCACAAAGTTTGAAGCTCCAGATAAAAAGTTGGTAATGTAAAGTTGTTCAAATTTGCATTTGAACAGAAAGGGTTTTGAGGTGATCAGATCAAGTTGCTCTATTCAAATTCTTGTGCCAATTGGTCTAGATGCCTTATTAGGTCATTCTAGCATGTGCACCAAGTTTGAGAGCATTTGGACAAGTTTGGCAATGTAAAGTTGCTCAAACTTCAAATATGGACAGAATGGTTATGAAGGGGTTTGAGGATGTTTTCTTGCTTCCCAAGGCATGGGACTTGGCAAGATCATCAAATATGTCATATATGACATGATAGAATTTCCCTGGAATTTTTGGAGAAAATTTCCTTTGTAAATATTTCAAAAGCTTGAAATATCCAGAAAGGGTTTTAGAGGGTTTAGCCCATTATTTTGAACATGACCAAGTGTTGAAACTTTTATATATGGACAATATATGTCCTCTGAGTCTCTCTGAATTTTGGCAAATATTTTTGAAATAGTTAAATAATTTTCCCCTATTAAAGACCATTTCTGGCCTTAAGAAAAAACTTTTAAATAAAATAGGAAAATAACTTTTAAAATTATACCTTTGTGGTTTCTGGGAGTCCTATGACTACTAGGTCTCAAATAAACCTTTTTAAATAATTTTCTCACCCTAAATCAAGTACTTGCAGTGCAAACCTCAATTCAGGGGTTTTTGGAAAACTAAATTTATAAAATACTTTTTGGCCAAATTAATTTTGTAAGAAAATACTATACTGTTATATAACACTTGGCATGATCATTGGGCAGAAGTTTTGGGTATGGAGATGAAATCTACAAGAGGTCATAGTTGACTTTAATGAGCACATGAAAAAGCACATGAAGAAAACTCAATTCCAAATAAAAGCCAAATGATGCTAAAAATTTTTGCTGGTCCAAATTTTCATGCTTAAAAGTTACAAATAACATGTTACAAAATGTAGGGTGTGACAGACCTACCCCCCTTACAAGAATCTCGTCCCCGAGATTCCTAAACTAGGGCTTAAAAGAGATCGGGATACTCGGATCTAAGATAGTCTTCTCGTTCCCAGGTTGCTTCAGCTTCGGTGTGGTTGCTCCACTGGACCTTGAAGTACTTGATGGTGTGCGGCATCTGCGTCCGTACAATACCTCAAATGGTGCCATCTGAAGGCTTGACTGGTAACTGTTGTTATAGGAGAACTCGGCAAAAGGGAGACAGTCTTCCCACTTGGCTCTATATGCCAGGACACAGGCTCGGAGCATGTCTTCGAGAATCTGATTGACTCGCTCAGTCTGTCCTCCGGTCTGTGGGTGGAAAGCTGTGCTGAAAGACAACTTGGTTCCCAAGGCTTCTTGGAATCTCTTCCAGAACCTTGAAGTGAACTGGATGCCTCGATCTGACACAATCTCCTTGGGAACACCGTGAAGACTCACGATTCGGTTGATATAGAGAGTTGCCAGCTGGTTGCCTGAGTAGGTAGTCTTGACAGGAATGAAATGAGCCACCTTGGTCAAATGATCGACTATGACCCAGATAGAGTCATGTCCTTTATTCGACCTTGGTAATCCAGTGATGAAGTCCATTCCGACTTTATCCCACTTCCACTCAGGAACCTTGAGTGGTTGAAGCAATCCAGCAGGTCGCTGATATTCAGCCTTGACCCTTTGGCACACATCACACCTTGCAACATAGGTTGCAATCTCTCTCTTCATACCGTGCCACCAGAATCGTGCCTTCAAGTCTTGGTACATCTTGGTTCCTCCGGGGTGGATGGAATACGGAGTGTTGTGGGCTTCTTGCAGAATCAGCGTCTTCAGCTCGGTGTTGTTTGGTACGCAAAGGCGACCTTTGTACCATACAATCCCGTGCTCGTCTTCGGAGAATCCTGGGGCCTTGCCCAGCTTCATCTTCTTCTTGATACCTTCGATGCTTGCGTGTCCATCTTGAGCCTTCTTGACGTCGTCCATCAGGGTCGGTCTGACTTCCAAATGATCCAGAAATCCAGGGGTGACCAATTCCAAACTGAATTGTTTGATCTCCTTAAACAAGGCTGTCTGCCTTTCCTAAATAACGGCATTCAAAGAGCAAGCCTTCCTGCTTAAGGCATCGGCCACCACGTTAGCCTTCCCAGGGTGATACTGAACACTGAGGTCATAGTCTTTGATGAGTTCCAACCATCTCCGTTGCCTCATGTTTAATTCCTTTTGGGTGAAAATATACTTCAGACTTTTGTGGTGTGTGTAAATCTCACACCGTTTCCCTAGGAGGTAATGCCGCCATGTCTTCAAGGCATGAACTACTGCCGCTAGCTCAAGATCGTGAGTAGTGTAGTTCTCCTCATGGGGTTGTAGCTGCCTGGAGAGGTATGCTATGACGCGGCCTTCTTGCATCAGAACGCTTCCCAATCCGGTTCGAGAGGCATCACAATATATCATGAACTCCTTGTGGATATCAGGTGTTGCCAGAACTGGGGCGGTGGTCAATCTCTTTTTGAGCTCTTGGAAGCTCTCTTCGCATTTTGGCGTCCACTCGAACTTCTTGTCCTTCTTGAGGAGCTGAGTCATTGGTCGTGCAATGCTAGAGAATCCTTCCACGAACTTGCGGTAATAGCCCGCTAGTCCGAGGAAGCTTCTAACTTCCTTGACGGTCGTTGGAGATTGCCATTGGGTCACAGCTTCGATCTTTGCAGGATCAACAGATAATCCTTCCTTGGTCAAGACATGACCTAAGAATCCAACTTTATGCAGCCAGAACTCACACTTGCTGAATTTGGCATACAGTTGGTGCTCACGAAGCTTGTCTAGGACCATCCTCCGATGCTGCTCGTGCTCTTCCTCCGACTTCGAGAACACAAGAATGTCATCAATGAAGACAACAACAAACTTGTCCAAATATTCCATGAAGACTTTATTCATGAGATACATGAAGTAAGCTGGGGCATTGGTCAACCCAAAATACATGACCGTGCACTCGTACAGGCCATATCTGGTTACGAATGCCGTCTTCGGAATATCTTGGGGTCTGATCTTCAGCTGGTAATACCCAGATCTGAGGTCGATCTTGGAGAATACCTTGGCTCCGCTGAGCTGATCAAACAGATCTTCGATCTTGGGAAGTGGATACTTGTTCTTGATTGTAACTTCATTGAGGGAAAGATAGTCAATGCATAAGCGGATGGTACCGTCCCTCTTGGCCACAAACAGAACAGGAGATCCCCAAGGGGAGGCACTTGGGCGGATAAATCCCTTCCTTAGCTGCTCTTCTAGCTGCTTCTTCAACTCGGCTAATTCTTCCGTCCCCATTCTATAAGGCTTCTTATAGATGGATCCTGCTCCGGGCACGAGCTCGATGATGAACTCAATGTCACGGTCAGGGGGCATTCCCGGTAGTTCATCCGGAAAGACATCAGGATACTCACATACCACCGGTACTTGATCTAGCCCAACTTCAGACAAACAGTTGACTTTAGCGGCTTGAGCGGAAGAGGAGTTGGAAGCAAACTTGACTTCGACTCCTTGGTCATTGGTCACAGTGACTGTCCGATTGGCACAGTCTAACAAGCCTTGGTGCTTGCTGAGCCAATTCATGCCTAGGATCACATCCAAGCCTTGCGATCTCAGGACGATAAGGTCTGCTAGGAAGTCTACACCGTTAATGGTAATACTGACTCCTTTACAGCCTATCTTGGCTCTCATCTCGGCTCCGGGGGTTTGTACCACCATAGGGTTATTCAGGGGTGTAGGGGTCATGCCACTTTTTAATGCAAATCTTTGAGTGACAAATGAATGCGTTGCTCCAGAATTAAACAAGACAGTTGCAGGTGCTGAGTTGACAAGGAACGTACCCAGCACGACGTCCGGGTCTTCCTGAGCTTCTTCAGCGGTGACGTGATTCACACGCCCCTTCCCATAGTTCGGTGGATTGCGAGGAGCTGGATTCCTTGGTGGCATTCCACGGCCTTGTCCCTGGTTCTGCGCATTGGGGCGCGGGGCATCAGGCTTCTTGTTGGGGCACACCCTTGAGATGTGTCCGGGCTGACCACATCCAAAGCAAGTGACTTGGTTTGGAGTGTTGATCTTGTTGCCACCACTGGTATTGGGGTTGAAGGCTGGCCTGGGGTTGGCATACTGCTGAGGCTGAGGATTGGCACGAGGTGCAGGAGCTCTTGGCTGCTGATAGGTTGGCTTGGCCGGGGCTGACTGCCACGGACGAGGCTTCTGGTTGCTGGAACTTCCCTTACTGACCATCTTGCGCTTGCGAGTGTCTTCCAAAGCACGCCGCTTGTCTTCAAGCATGAGTGCCTTGTTCACCAGGTCAGGGAAAGACGGGCAGTCGCACACGACAAGCGAGTATTGCAGAGTCTGATTGAGACCTTCCATGAAGCGCTCCCTTTTGGCAGCATCAGTGCTGACATCTTCAGGGGCATACCTTGACAGAATACTGAACTTCTGCATGTACTCCTTGACAGTGCCACTTCCTTGCTTCAGGGCTCGGAACTCACGCTTTTTGATAGCCATAATTCCGGAAGGAATGTGGGCCTTGCGGAATTCTGCCTTGAAGTTAACCCAAGTGATGTCTTGTTCAGCATGCATGACCTTGAATCCATCCCACCAAGCTCTAGCAGTTCCCTCGAGGCAGTGGGCTGCATAAGCCACCTTCTCGCGGTCTTCGGTGCATCCGACTAGTTCCAGAATTTCCTCAATGGAACGGACCCAGTCATCTGCATCCAGGGGTTCTGCAGTCTCGATGAAGGTTGGTGGTGCATGCTTCTTGAACTCTGCCAACGTGGAACGTCCATTGCCATTCCCCGCCGGCTGGCGGTTGTTGGTGACAGCTTGAGCAATCAGCTGGAGGGCTGCAGTGTTGGCTTGGCGTTCCTCTCGGAAAGCTTGGAGAAGCTGAGCCATGTCCATGCTTGGAGGAGGTGGTGGTGCTTGGTCGTTGGTTTGGTCGTAGCCTGCCTCTGGCTGAGAGGATGCTCCGGCTTCGGGCTGCTGGGTAGAAGTACCAGTACGAGTTACAACAGGCATCCTGTTGGAGCGGTACAAGGTCTCATGACTCGGAAGAGGGAAAGCAAGATAGATAGGTGCCTAGTAAGGGGGTGGGTGTGACACTAAATCAAATCATGCAAGGGCCGTAAGGCCAAAACACATTCATTAAAAATCCAAATGGGTGATGTAGCCGTTTACACATTCCCGAAGGAAGATTACGACTTACATCCAGACACAACAAAAGCAAACACTAGATGGTTTCATATGAACCATACAAGGACTCGACTGCGCATAGGGGTTACACGACCTATCCTACCGTAGGGGTTACAACTGGCATATCCGAGTAGCGAATAATGCCTAAGCGGCGGAATGCTCGGTCGCGTATTCCGGCTCTTCTGGGTCTTCCTCCTTGTCTTCATCTGTCTGGGCTCCCTTGTTGCTTGAGGGAGTGGGAGAGTGGAGGAGTTGGATACGACGGTGCTTTGTCGGTGGTGCAGGGAAAAGCTTGCGATATTCCCTTGCTGTCATTCGGCGTCGCCGAGGTGGTTCTTCACCCTTGGAAGATACATCCTCGGAGGGTCTTCCGCCTCGATATGCGATAGCGGATTGTCCAGAAGGTGCTCCTTCCTTCTTGATCCTGTTTGCCTTCTCTTGAGCTCGACGAAGAAGTGCCTTGGTCTTGTGAAGTTCTTCTCGAAGCTTCATTGATTCCGAGGCCAAGTCTTGTGCCAGGCTGTCGGCACATAGACTAAAGTAGGTCTGGAACCGAAGCGAGAGTCCTTCCTTCAGTGGAGGGGCTAGTGCGCTGCTTTCTTCGTCACCTTCCTTCCGGTAAGGTAAGAAGCGAGTTGCCATCTTGGCTGCCATCTCCGGAAGAAGCCCGCGGAGACGGGTTAACGCCTTGAGTGCAGCAGCCTCGACAGCGAGTGGTAGTGTTGCCATCTGGGGTCCCTCGAAGAACCAACTTGTGGGAGGATCGTTTGCCCTCACGATCACTTCCACATGGTATTCCACCTCAGTATCGCTCACCCAATGCTCAAGGTAGGTGAGGATGGGTGCTCGGTGGAACTGACACTCCTGGAGGCTATCCTCGAGAAGTAAGGGAAACCCAGTGGTCAGGTGCTCTTCGGGAACAGCGGCCATCTACAAAGGTGGAATAGGAGGGGTTAATAAGCTGATGAAATCTCAGGTTTAGAAAAGAAGAGAGGTTCAGAAGGTTTTGAAAAAGGGTCTCATCTAACTAACGCCCATGCTAACTAAGGCTTCCTACAGTCAGGATGGCTCTGATACCAGCTCTGTGGGTACCCCGACTTAGAAGTCGAGATCACCGAATGCACGTGTACAGTGATCCCAGAGATCAATGCTCACTGAACACACAGAAGCTGAGATAACAAGAGTCTTACATCCATACAAATAGTCTTACACGAATTATGGCCATTATGGCCAAGTCTTACATAGATAGAGCCTCACGGGCTGAATAGCAAATAACTCAAGTAGCGGAAGTCTTCGATAAACGGGTAGAACCCATGCCATCTGCCTTAACCCTACAGGCATTCTGACTGGGATAGCGTCCTAGTTCGCATGTTCGTCTCCAAAGAACTCTTCCTCATATTCATGTTCTTCCATGCCTGGCCAATTAAATAACCAGTGGCAAGCCAATGAGTACTTTGAATGTACTCGCAAGCAACCCATGATGTGGTTCAAAGTAGCAGTGCAATTGAATAATAATGATCAATCTAGCAAGGCTAGAACAAATATTCTACCATCAAGTTTATGCATCAATAACCTCGCGTAACCTCGAAGACAGGTTACCGATATCATCATGAATATGATTCATCTCATCGAGTCAAGTCACCACCTTGACTCACATACACACGCATGGTTTCACAAACATTGGACGTAGCCCAAGAGCGGTTACCCAACTGTCCATGACCGTGGACACGGCTATTCGAATAGTTTGACACTCTGCAGAGGTTGTCCACTTTACCCACAAGATCCGGGGAACTTCCGTGTCATCCACGACCCGCGATACCTCAAGTACCCAGGGTAAGCACCCGGTCATTACCTTTCCTTAGACGACACTAACATAGAGTCCACTCGTTGGTACACGGCCCTCGGGTACAAACAATAGATCAAGGGACTTGCCCTAATTTTAATGTCACGCGTACCCGAAGGGACCAACGGTGTGTCCGGTGCCCTGTAAAAACAGTCATGGCCGTCTATCCAAGCACGACCCCGTCCCAGGAAAGACCTCAAGTCTTCCCGTCACTAGTAATGCGGGCACCATGCTAGTATCGACCTAAGTAATCAATAAAGCCCCGTCCCATAAGTGTTGGAGATATGCCCTAGAGGCAATAATAAAAGTATTATTATTATATCTCCTTGTTCATGATAATCGTTTGTTATTCATGCTTGAATTGTATTGTACGGAAACAGCGATACATGTGTGAATACACAGACCACAATGAGTCCCTGGTAGGCCTCTAGTTACCAGCCCGTTGATCAACAGATGGTCACGGTTTCCTGACCATGGACATGAGATGTCGGTGATAACGGGATCACATCATTAGGAGAATGATGTGATGGACAAGACCCAAACTTGAGCATAACACGAGATCGTATAGTTCGTAATGCATAAGCTTTTTCGGTGTCAAGTATTTATTCCTTAGACCATGAGGTTGTACAACTCCCGGATACCGTAGGAGTACTTTGGGTGTGCCAACCGTCACAACGTAACTGGGTGGCTATAAAGGTACGCATCGGGTATCTCCGAAAGTGTCTGTTGAGTTGGTACGAACCGAGACTGGGATGTTGTCACTCCGTATGACGGAGAGGTACCTCTGGGCCCACTCGGTAAGACATCATCATAATGAGCTCAATGTGACTAAGTAGTTAGTCACGGGATGATGGATTATGGATCGAGTAAAGAGACTTGCCATAACGAGATTGAACAAGGTATCGGGAATACCGACGATCGAATCTCGGGCAAGTACCGTACCGATGAACAAAGGGAATAACATACGGTATTGAGTGAATCCTTGACACGGTGGTTCATCCGATGAAGATCATCGAGGAACACGTGGGAACCAACATGGGTATCCAGATCCCGCTGTTGGTTATTGACCGGAGAGTAGTCTCGGTCATGTCTACGTGTCTCCCGAACCCGTAGGGTCTACACACTTAAGGTTCGGTAACGCTAGGGACGTAGAGATAAATGCACGTGGAAACCCGAAAGTTGTTCGGAGTCCCGGATGAGATCCCGGATGTCACGAGGAGTTCCGGAATGGTCCGGAGGTAAAGATTGATATATAGGAAGTCCAGTTTCGGCCAACGGGTGATCTCCGGGGGTCACCGGGAGTGTCCCGGGACCACCGGAGGGCCCCCGGGGGTCCACCGGGTGGGGCCACCCATCCCGGTGGGGCCCCTAGGCCGCAAGGGGAAGTGTCCAGCCCTCAGGGCTGGCGCACCACTTGGGGGCCCACCTCCCCATGCGCCTAGGGTTCAAACCCTAAAGGGGAGGGGGGCTCCACTTGCCTTGGGGGGCAAGGAACCCCCCCTGGCCGCCGCCCCCTTGCAGATTGGATATGCAGGGGGTCCAGGCGCCCCCCCTGGCCCCTATATATATGTGGGGGGGGAGAGGGCAGCCGCACCCAAGCCCTGGCGCCTCTCCCCCTCCCGTCACACCTCCATACTCCAACGCAGGGCGCCCGGCGAAGCCCTGCTGCGATCTCCACTGCATCCGTCATCACGCCGTCGTGCTGCCGGATCTCTGACGACTTCTCCTCCCCCCTTGCTGGATCAAGAAGGAGGTGAGGTTGCTGCACCGTACGTGTGTTGAACGCGGAGGTGCCGTCCGTTCGGCGCTAGATCATCGGGGACGAAGAACGTGAAGAGTACGACTACTTCATCCTTGCTTCGTTGAAAGCTTCCGCACGCAATCTTCATAACTGTATGTAGATGCACTCTTACTTGCTCGTTGCTAGATGTCTCCATAGTTGGATCTTGGTGAAGACGTAGAAAAATTTTGAATTATGCTACGTTCCCCAACAGTGGTATCAGAGCCTAGGTTTTATGCGTAGCATCTTGCACGAGTAGAACACAAAGCAGTTGTGGGCGTATGATCTTGTTCAACTTTCTTACCGTTACTAGTCAATCTTGATTCGGCGGTATTGTGGGATGAAGCGGCCCGGACCGACTTTACACGTACGCTTACGTGAGACTGGTTCCACCGACAGACATGCATTAGATGCATAAGGTGGCTGGCGGGTGTCTGTCTCTCCTACTTTAGTCGGATCGGATTCGATGAAAAGGGTCCTTATGAAGGGTAAATAGAAGTTGACAAATCACGTTGTGGTTTTGGCGTAGGTAAGAAACGTTCTTGCTAGAAATCCTATAGAAGCCACGTAAAACTTGCAACAACAATTAGAGGACGTCTAACTTGTTTTTGCAGCATGTGTTTTGTGACGTGGTATGGCCAAGAACGAAGATGTGATGAATGATATATGTGATGTATGAGATTGATCATGTTTTTGTAATAGGGAATCACGACTTGCATGTCGATGAACTTGACAACCGGCAGGAGCCATAGGAGTTGTCTTAATTATTGTATGACCTGCGTGTCACTGAATAACGCCATGTAATTACTTTACTTCATTGCTAAACGTTAGCTATAGTAGTAGAAGTAATAGTTGGCGTGACAACTTCTTCAAGACACGATGATGGAGTTCATGATGATGAAGATCATGGTGTCGAGCCGGTGACAAGATGATCATGGTGCCCCGAAGATGGAGATCCAAGGAGCAAGATGATATTGGCCATATCATGTCACTTTAATTGATTGCATGTGATGTTTATCATGTTTATGCATCTTGTTTACTTAGAACGACGGTAGTAAATAAGATGATCTCTCACTAAAATTTCAAGTATTGTGTTTCCCCTAACTGTGCACCATTGCTAAAGCTCGTTGCTCCGAAGCACCACGTGATGATCGGGTGTGATAGGTTCTAACGTTCGCATACAACGGGTGTAAGACAGATTTACACACGTGATACACTTAGGGTTCACTTGACGAGCCTAGCATGTACAGACATGGCCTCGGAACACGGAAGACCGAAAGGTCGAACACGAGTCGTATAGAAGATACGATCAACATGAAGATGTTCACCGTTTTTGACTAGTCCGTCTCACGTGATGATCGGACACGGACTACTCGATTCGGATCGTGTATCACTTAGATGACTAGAGAGATGTCATTCTGAGTGGGAGTTCATTAAAATTTGATTAAGATGAACTTAATTGTCATGAACTTAGTCTAAATTCTTTACAATATCTCTTGTAGATCAAATGGCCCACGCTCCAGTTTCCCTCAACTTCAACGCGTTCCTAGAGAAAACCAAGCTGAAAGACGATGGTAGCAACTACACGGATTGGGTCCGTAACCTCAGGATTATCCTCATAGCTGCCAAGAGAACCTATGTCCTAGAAGCACCGCTAGGTGATGCACCCGTTCTCCCGGCAAACCAAGACGTTATGAACGCTTGGCAGTCGCGTTGTGATGATTACTCCCTGGTTCAGTGCGGCATGCTTTACAGTTTAGAATCGGGGCTCCAAAAACGTTTTGAGCACCACGGAGCATATGAGATGTTCGAAGAGCTGAAAATGGTTTTCCAAGCTCATGCCCGAGTCGAGAGATATGATGTCTCCGACGCATTCTACAGCTGTAAGATGGAGGAGAACAGTTCTGTCAGTGAGCACAACCTCAAGATTTCAGGATTGCACAATCGCTTGTCTCAGCTGGGAATGAATCTCCCAGAAGAAGCGATCGTTGACAGAATCCTCCAGTCGCTCCCACCAAGCTTCAAGAGCTTCGTGCTGAACTTCAATATGCAGGGGATGGAGAAGTCCATTCCCGAGGTATATTCTATGCTGAAATCAGCGGAGGTGGACATCAAGAAAGAACATCAAGTGTTGATGGTCAATAAAACCACTAAGTTCAAGAAAGGCAAGGGTAAGAAGAACTTCAAGAAGGACGGCAAGCAAGTTGCCGCGCCTGGCAAGCCTGTTGCCGGGAAGAAGCCGAAGTATGGACCCAAGCCTGAAACATAGTGCTTTTATTGCAAGGGAACGGGTCACTGGAAGCGGAACTGCCCCAAATATTTAGCAGACAAGAAGGCCGGCAACGTCAAAGGTATATATGATATACATGTTATTGATGTGTACCTTACCAGCACTCGTAGTAGCTCCTGGGTATTCGATACCGGTGCAGTTGCTCACATTTGTAACTCAAAACAGGAGCTGCGGAATAAACGGAGACTGGCGAAGGATGAGGTGACGATGGGCGTCGAGAATGGTTCCAAGGTCGATGTGATCGCCGTCGGCACGCTGCCTCTACATCTACCCTCGGGATTAGTTTTAAACCTGAATAATTGTTATTTAGTACCAGCTTTGAGCATGAACATTGTTTCTGGATCTCGTCTTATGCGAGATGGCTACTCTTTCAAATCGGAGAATAATGGTTGTTCTATTTATTTGAGAGATATGTTTTATGGTCATGCCCCGCTGGTCAATGGTTTATTTTTGATGAATCTCGAACGTAGTGATACATATATTCATAGTGTAGATGCCAAAAGATGTAAAGTTGATAATGATAGTCCCACATACTTGTGGCATTGCCGCCTTGGTCATATTGGTGTCAAACGTATGAAGAAGCTCCATTCAGATGGACTTCTAGAGTCTCTTGATTATGAATCATTTGACACGTGCGAACCATGCCTTTTAGGCAAGATGACCAAGACTCCGTTCTCCGGAACAATGGAGCGAGCAACCAACTTGCTGGAAATCATACATACCGATGTGTGCGGTCCAATGAGTGTTGAGGCTCGCGGAGGCTATCGTTATGTTCTCACCCTCACAGATGACTTGAGTAGATATGGGTGTATCTATTTGATGAAACACAAGTCTGAGACCTTTGAAAAGTTCAAGGAATTTCAGAATGAGGTTGAGAATCAACGTGACAGAAAAATAAAGTTCTTGCGATCGGATCGTGGGGGTGAATATTTAAGTCATGAATTTGGCACACACCTTAGAAGCTGTGGAATTGTTTCACAATTGACACCGCCCGGAACACCTCAACGCAACGGTGTGTCCGAACGTCGAAATCGTACTCTGTTGCACATGGTGTGATCTATGATGTCCCTCACCGATTTACCGCTATCTTTTTGGGGTTATGCTTTAGAGACTGCCGCATTCACTTTAAATAGGGCTCCGTCGAAATCCGTTGAGACGACTCCGTATGAACTTTGGTTTGGCAAGAAACCAAAGCTGTCGTTTCTGAAAGTTTGGGGTTGCGATGCTTATGTCAAGAAACTTCAACCTGAAAAGCTCGAACCCAAATCGGAAAAATGCGTCTTCATAGGATACCCAAAGGAAACGATTGGGTACACCTTCTACCACAGATCCGAAGGCAAAGTCTTTGTTGCCAAGAATGGATGCTTTCTGGAGAAAGAGTTTCTCTCGAAAGAAGTGAGTGGGAGGAAAGTAGAACTTGATGAGGTGACAGTCACCCCTCCTGGACCGGAAAGTAGCGCAGCACAGGAAACTGTTCCTGAGGTGCCTGCACCGACAAGGGAGGAAGTTAATGATAATGATCATGAAGAAACTGATCAAGTTACTACTGAACTTCGAAGGTCCACAAGGGTACGTTCCGCACCAGAGTGGTACGGCAACCGTGTACTGGAAATCATGTTGTTAGACAACGGTGAACCTTCAAACTATGAAGAAGCGATGGCGGGCCCAGATTCCAATAAATGGCTTGGAGCCATGAAATCCGAGATAGAATCCATGTATGAAAACAAAGTATGGACTTTGGTGGACTTGCCTGATGATAGGCACGCCATAGAAAACAAATGGATATTTAAGAAGAAGACAGATGTGGATGGTAATGTGACCATCTATAAAGCTCGGCTTGTCGCTAAGGGTTATCGACAAGTTCAAGGGATTGACTACGATGAGACTTTCTCTCCCGTAGCGATGCTGAAGTCAGTCAGAATCATGTTAGCTATTGCCGCATTCTATGATTATGAGATATGGCAAATGGACGTCAAAACAACATTCCTTAATGGCTTCCTCAAGGAAGAGTTGTATATGATGCAACCGGAAGGTTTTGTCGATCCAGAGAACGCTAACAAGGTATGCAAGCTCCAGCGCTCGATTTACGGGCTGGTGCAAGCATCTCGGAGTTGGAATATTCGCTTTGATGAGGTGATCAAAGCGTTTGGTTTTATACAGACTTATGGAGAAGCCTGTATTTACAAGAAAGTGAGTGGGAGCTCTGTGGCATTTCTCATATTATATGTGGATGACATATTGCTGATGGGAAATGATATAGAATTCTTGGAAAATGTAAAGGCCTACTTGAATAAAAGTTTTTCAATGAAGGACCTTGGAGAAGCTGCTTACATATTAGGCATCAAAATCTATAGAGATAGATCGAGACGCCTCATTGGTCTTTCACAAAGTACATACCTTGACAAAATATTGAAGAAGTTCAATATGGATCAGTCAAAGAAAGGATTCTTGCCTGTTTTGCAAGGTATGAGATTGAGTAAGACTCAGTCGCCGACCACGGCAGAAGATAGAGAAAAGATGAGTGTCATTCCCTATGCCTCGGCCATATGTTCTATCATGTATGCCATGCTGTGTACCAGACCTGATGTGAACCTTGCCATAAGTTTGGTAGGGAGGTACCAAAGTGATCCCGGTACGGAACACTGGACAGCGGTCAAGAACATCCTGAAGTACCTGAAAAGGACTAAGGATATGTTTCTCGTTTATAGAGGTGACGAAGAGCTCGTCGTAAAAGGTTACGTCGATGCTAGCTTTGACACAGATTTGGATGACTCTAAGTCACAAACCGGATACGTGTATATTTTGAATGGAGGGGCAGTCAGCTGGTGCAGTTGCAAGCAAAGCGTGGTGGCAGCATCTACATGTGAAGCGGAGTACATAGCTGCTTCGGAAGCAGCGCAGGAAGGAGTCTGGATGAAGGAGTTCATCACCGACCTAGGAGTCATTCCAAGCGCGTCAATCCGATGACTCTCTTCTGTGACAACACTGGTGCTATTGCTATTACCAAGGAGCCCAGGTTTCAGAAGAAGACCAAGCACATCAAGCGCCGTTTCAACTCCATCCGGAATTATGTTCAGGATGGAGACATAGATATTTGTAAAGTGCATACGGATCTGAATGTCACAGACCCGTTGACTAAACCTCTTTCACGAGCAAAACATGATCAACACCAGAACTCTATGGGTGTTCGATTCATCACAATGTAACTAGATTATTGACTCTAGTGCAAGTGGGAGACTGTTGGAGATATGCCCTAGAGGCAATAATAAAAGTATTATTATTATATCTCCTTGTTCATGATAATCGTTTGTTATTCATGCTTGAATTGTATTGTACGGAAACAGCGATACATGTGTGAATACACAGACCACAATGAGTCCCTGGTAGGCCTCTAGTTACCAGCCCGTTGATCAACAGATGGTCACGGTTTCCTGACCATGGACATGAGATGTCGGTGATAACGGGATCACATCATTAGGAGAATGATGTGATGGACAAGACCCAAACTTGAGCATAACACGAGATCGTATAGTTCGTAATGCATAAGCTTTTTCGGTGTCAAGTATTTATTCCTTAGACCATGAGGTTGTACAACTCCCGGATACCGTAGGAGTACTTTGGGTGTGCCAACCGTCACAACGTAACTGGGTGGCTATAAAGGTACGCATCGGGTATCTCCGAAAGTGTCTGTTGAGTTGGTACGAACCGAGACTGGGATGTTGTCACTCCGTATGACGGAGAGGTACCTCTGGGCCCACTCGGTAAGACATCATCATAATGAGCTCAATGTGACTAAGTAGTTAGTCACGGGATGATGGATTACGGATCGAGTAAAGAGACTTGCCATAACGAGATTGAACAAGGTATCGGGAATACCGACGATCGAATCTCGGGCAAGTACCGTACCGATGAACAAAGGGAATAACATACGGGATTGAGTGAATCCTTGACACGGTGGTTCATCCGATGAAGATCATCGAGGAACACGTGGGAACCAACATGGGTATCCAGATCCCGTTGTTGGTTATTGACCGGAGAGTAGTCTCGGTCATGTCTACGTGTCTCCCGAACCCGTAGGGTCTACACACTTAAGGTTCGGTAACGCTAGGGTCGTAGAGATAAATGCACGTGGAAACCCAAAAGTTGTTCGGAGTCCCGGATGAGATCCCGGACGTCACGAGGAGTTCCGAAATGGTCCGGAGGTAAAGATTGATATATAGGAAGTCCAGTTTCGGCCAACGGGTGATCTCCGGGGGTCACCGGGAGTGTCCCGGGACCACCGGAGGGGCCCCGGGGGTCCACCGGGTGGGGCCACCCATCCCGGTGGGGCCCCTAGGCCGCAAGGGGAAGTGTCCAGCCCTCAGGGCTGGCGCACCACTTGGGGGCCCACCTCCCCATGCGCCTAGGGTTCAAACCCTAAAGGGGAGGGGGGCTCCACTTGCCTTGGGGGGCAAGGAACCCCCCCTGGCCGCCGCCCCCTTGCAGATTGGATCTGCAGGGGGTCCAGGCACCCCCCCTGGCCCCTATATATATGTGGGGGGGGGAGAGGGCAGCCGCACCCAAGCCCTGGCGCCTCTCCCCCTCCCGTCACACCTCCATACTCCAACGCATGGCGCCTGGCGAAGCCCTGCTGCGATCTCTACTGCATCCGTCATCACGCCGTCATGCTGCCGGATCTCTGACGACTTCTCCTCCCCCCTTGCTGGATCAAGAAGGAGGTGACGTTGCTGCACCGTACGTGTGTTGAACGCGGAGGTGCCGTCCGTTCGGCGCTAGATCATCGGGGACGAAGAACGTGAAGAGTACGACTACTTCATCCTTGCTTCATTGAAAGCTTCCGCACGCAATCTTCATAACGGTATGTAGATGCACTCTTACTTGCTCGTTGCTAGATGTCTCCATAGTTGGATCTTGGTGAAGACGTAGAATTTTTTTGAATTATGCTACGTTCCCCAACAATAAGGGGTAGTGTGGTTGCACATGTATGGTTGGAATAACGGTCGCAACTTAAACCAATCCGTTTGAAAAACACACACACTTGCCTCGGCACACCACTTCGTCATCAAGTGGTCACCCAACTCATCATCATCATTTCCCTCGGGCATAAATGGCACCCGACGGGGTTTTATGCAAAGACTTCAACCATGAAGGTTCATGTCACACATGCACCACTAATCATAACCACTAACCATATGCAAGTCATCTAGCACATAGCAAGATCAAGATCATGGCATGCATCATATGGTGGAATCAACTAGGTCACTATCGTAACCCTACATCATGCATCGGAAACAAACGGTTCCGAAGAACAAGTGTATCATGGTCAAAGGGCTGCTTGCCTGGATTGGCTTGGTCTTCAAAGTCTTCAAGTCCCTCTCCTTCTTCTTCCACAGCAACTTCGTCAAATACGGGATCTATACGTCGCATAATAACCACGGAAAAATAAGAATACAAACAAAACAGAAAAATCAAAGTTCTCAGAAAAATGTCAACTCATTTTTGTAAAATACTAGAGGGATTTATAAGATGGGGAAAAATCTTAGTTGGAGTTTTGGAGTAACAGAATGGAATATATTGATTTTAGAACAGGAGTATTACTGTCCAAATTTGAATTTAAATTTGAACAGTACAGAAAAGTTTCATGGATTTGAATGAAAGTGGTACCATTAAATAGGTTGGAATATTACAAGATTTTAGGAGTTGGAATTATTTAATTTGGATCAATATTCTTTTCTGTAGAAATGTTTAAAACATTAATAGAAAAGAAAAGGAAAAAGGGTCCTGTGCACTGGGCCAGAGAAGGCCACAGTGCACGGCCCAGACGAATCAGCCCAGCCGCACGGGAGCCTGCGCGCGCACGTCAGGTTTTTAAACCTGACGGGCGGGGCCCGTGGGTCAGTGGCACAGAGGAGGGGGAGAGAGGTGAGGGGATGACAGGCGGGACCCGCCTGTCATCTCTAACCCCACGGCCACGGCGACGGCGAGCTCACCGGCGAGGTTTCCGGCCACGGCGACGGCGACGGAGGGCAGGGTTGGAATCAGCGTCGTGTCGCGGTTGCTGTGGTGGTGGTGCGGCACGGCGGGGAGGCCTGGTTCACCGGCGGCGAGGTGGGACGGCGGAAGCTCGTCGGAGGGTCGTGGTTGAGGTTGTTTCCGACTGCCACAGAGAGGGGAAACAGGGGGGAAAGGGTCAGGGTGGCTCGGTGGTTCCGAAACGGGTGGAAGGAGAGGCAGGGGAGGCCCGTACCACGAGATCGCCGGCGGCCCGACGCGGCGGCGCTCCGGTCGATCCCGAGCACTGGGACCTCTTGGGGTCGAACTGGAGGTGCTGGGGGGATTAGTGGAGTGGAGTGAGGTCGCTGGTGGTGCTGGAGAGGCTCGGGAGGGGCTTATATAGCCGCGCCCATGGTCCACCGTGGACCCGTGCGCCGGCGAGGTTGCAGGCGAGGCTAGGAGGGGTTCTGGAGCCTGGGATCACGCCGGGGAGGACCGTGGACTTGCTCCATGTCCAGCTGAGGGGAAAAGAGGAGCGGGGGAGCGTCAGAGGAGTGCGCGCGTGCGACGACGGCCACTGGAGGGCGCAGGAGGAGGGGGGACAGCGCCGGGGAGGTCGCGGACGTCGAGGGGCCTCGACTGGCGCGAGGGGGAGGCCCGAGGTTGTTGGGGTAGATTGATTGGCCGGAGCCAGCGTGCGGAGGTGCACTGTTGCGCGCTCCAGAGCGTGCGTATTGCTGGCATCAGCGCGCTCTCGCCGGTTTGGTCCAAACCAGCGTGTCCAACAGTGTCCAGCACGCTGAGGGAGGAGTAAAGAAAGGGCCTGAGGCCTGGGATGCCCTGGAGATGCTGAGAGAGAGAGAGGGGACTGGTAAAATGGTGGAAACCTGCTGTACAACAAGGTAAAACAGGGCTTTCACCCCTCAATCATGGAGCTGGGGTGCTGGGGGAGTTACTGGAGGTAGCTGGTAACTCAATGATCATGTGGTAAAAAGTATAGGCCATGGAGGAAAGTAAAAGTGATCAAGTTGGAGGTTTTAGCAATTCTGCAGAAGGTGTTTGATCAGTGTTTAGTCAAGTAAATGAACTCTACTTGACATGGCACTTGACAGGGTTAAAAGACATGAGAAAATAGGGTGCTTCACCAAATTTGGGCTCATTTGAAGAAACTAGCCAATGTAACTTTGGTGAACCCTAGAAATCAACAGAAACAGTTTCATCTTGATTGAGTCAAGCTAATCATCTCCCCTTGATGCACCACTTGGTGTAGCATCATCATTTGGGGTATTTATCATGCCCACAAATTTTGAAGCTCCAGATAAAAAGTTGGTAATGTAAAGTTGTTCAAATTTGCATTTGAACAGAAAGGGTTTTGAGGTGATCAGATCAAGTTGCTCTATTCAAATTCTTGTGCCAATTGGTCTAGATGCCTTATTAGGTCATTCTAGCATGTGCACCAAGTTTGAGAGCATTTGGACAAGTTTGGCAATGTAAAGTTGCTCAAACTTCAAATATGGACAGAATGGTTATGAAGGGGTTTGAGGATGTTTTCTTGCTTCCCAAGGCATGGGACTTGGCAAGATCATCAAATATGTCATATATGACATGATAGAATTTCCCTGGAAGTTTTGGAGAAAATTTCCTTTGTAAATATTTCAAAAGCTTGAAATATCCAGAAAGGGTTTTAGGGGGTTTAGCCCATTATTTTGAACATGACCAAGTGTTTAAACTCTTATATATGGACAATATATGTCCTCTGAGTCTCTCTGAATTTTGGCAAATATTTTTGAAATAGTTAAATAATTTTCCCCTATTAGAGACCATTTCTGGCCTTAAGAAAAAGCTTTTAAATAAAATAAGAAAATAACTTTTAAAATTATACCTTTGTGGTTTCTGGGAGTCCTATGACTACTAGGTCTCAAATAAACCTTTTGAAATAATTTTCTCACCCTAAATCAAGTACTTGCAGTGCAAACCTCAATTCAGGGGTTTTTGGAAAACTAAATTTATAAAATACTTTTTGGCCAAATTAATTTTGTAAGAAAATACTATACAGTTATATAACACTTGGCATGATCATTGGGCAGAAGCCTTGGGTATGGAGATGAAATCTACAAGAGGTCATAGTTGACTTTAATGAGCACATGAAAAAGCACATGAAGAAAACTCAATTCCAAATAAAAGCCAAATGATGCTAAAAATTTTTGCTGGTCCAAATTTTCATGCTTAAAAGTTACAAATAACATGTTACAAAATGCAGGGTGTGACATACTTCCTCCACGTACGTCCGTCCTTCTTGCAAATATCAATAAACTTCGAACGGGATTCAACAAACATTCCATTTTCTACGGTTCGGGTGGTATTTTTCTCGCCGCTATACTGGAATTAAGCACCAACGAGCACAATGATGCGCTCACATGCATGAAAAACACTGTAACCAACTATTAAACTTATACATATCCAATTTCATCAAAATAAGAGCAAAGGCTTAAAAAAAAAGCAATGTGACATCTTGCTTCAGCATTCCGGCAAAGTGGGTGACATATGTGCTGAGCGGCGCGGCTGTTATTCATGAACCTGCCCATATTTGTTCATAGGCAGTTTTTCCTATTGTTGCATGCAAGTAATCTAGCATGTGTATGAGGCCACCATTTTCTGTGTGCGGGTCTTGTCGGGATTAGTGGATCAAATCTGACGTAGAGTTCATGTTCAAATGTCATCATAATTTTTGGATCAAGCCATGTGTCTCTCATAACTTTTTTTATTCTGCTCAACTGAATAAAATAATCCAAATGATAAGTGACACACGTGTGGCACGAAACAATATGATCCAAACACCCCGTTATCATCCATTTTGCCCACATCAAACAGATGACATCAGCTGAATCTTTTTGCTTTTTTAGACTGAATTTTTTTATCTTTTACATAAAAATCCGATTAAAATCAGTTTTCATCATTAAATCCGTCTCGAAGAGATCTTCAAAACCAGATCCCTTATTGATACGTTTCGACGACTTTATTTTATGGCCAAAAGTTGCCACGATGCTACACTGAAGTTGCCATAGTCTTTACACTAAAGTTGTCATGATATGTTTCATCTACTTTTCTCTTATATATTTAAAGCTACCATTGTATTTCAACTACTTTTCGTGGCAAATTTTATTAATTGACCATAGCAATTTTTAGTAATTAACCATGGCCAATTTAATGGATCAAGACAATTTTTCGTAATTCATCATGTCAAATTTAGTATTTTGACCATGGCAATTCTAGTATTTTGACCATGGAAATTATTTTGGCAGATTTTAGTGCATGCATCATGGTAAATTTAAGTAATTCACCATGGCAATTTTAGTTTCTGGTTCATGGCAAATTGGACTCATTGACTATGCATTTCGAAAGTATTTGACGACGGATTTCTTTTTAATTATGAGCCATGTCAAAATTATTTCATGGATCATGGCAAATTCTCCATGGCAAGTTTAGTTTCTTAATTTCATTTCTTATAACATGTCAAAATTTACTTTAAACATAGAAGAAAAAGTAGTTGAAACATATCATGGCAACTTCTGTGTAAACACCATGTCAATTTATATGCAATAGACGTGGCAATTTTTGACCACCAAAAAATGTCGTCGAAACATGTCGATATGGGATCTAATTTTAAAGTCCTCGTCGCAACAGATTTAACGCTGAAAATGGATTTTGAATTGAATTTTTTTATTTAAGAGATAAAACTTTTGAAAGGTTAAAAAACCCAAAAGATTTTCGTTGACATATTTTTTTGTCACTCTTTGCATGCATGTGTGAGAAAAACAAAGTCTGATGTGTCACAATGGGTGGCTACAGGGCGTTTGGCCCGACGTGCTTCAGCCCACACGTGTGTGCCGAATTGCTTCGTGCCACACGTGTGGCACTTATCAGGGTCCTAAAAGAAAATTGCAACATGGGGTGATGGCCCGTGATTATAGAAAGTGGGTGTGTGCTATTAATATTTTGCGCCTTCCAAAATACTTGCCTGGTTTGTTTTATGCGAAAATCCCGGTCGAGCGTTTCTCCCATGACCATTACAAAATCAAAGCTGATCCAGTGTTTCTTCCAGATGGTGGCCTGCGTTACGTGCGTGCTGTGCTGAAACGGCTGCCATGGCAGTGCTCTTCCAAGAAAATTGTATTTACCGACGAAACGGAAGAAAGTTGTATTGTCTAATGAAACTAAATTCTAACAGTTTACGGCTACAACTAATGAAACTGTAGTTTTTTGAAACTTCGACACCAGCTGTAAACTGACATGGTCAACGATAGTCAAACAAGGAGAAGGTAGTCTACTACGGGCAGGTGAAGACAACGACGGTCGACGACGGCAGGCAGGTGCAGTGCTCTTTTTCCCATGTGCAGGTACGAATGAGGAGGGGTTGGTCGGCGAGACTAAGGGGGAGACGATGAGGTGCTGGTGATCGACGATGGCAACGGCGGGCCGGCGGCTAGAGGAGGCGGCGCTCCCTCCCTCCCGCAGTTGTAGCAGGCAGTTGCTCGGGGGTTGGGATTGGGGGGTTTTGCCCTGGCAACTCGATGGACTGTAGTCTTGGGCTGGGCCAAAGGTCGTGATCCGACAGAGCTTTAACCTTACTGGACCAAAAAAATTAGGGCCATTTTACACATATCATACAGGTTGTTTTGTTAGCGGGCCGGGACCTATCGGCCCGGTCCTTAGCGGGCCAAAAAGCTCACTCGGTACATCCAGCTTGACCTGTACGTAACTCCAAAACCACGCGAGAGCTATTTCTTGCTTTAAGCAAGACGATACGATAGCTTGCTCTCGCTGAAGCCTCCGAAGTAGTAATGGACTGGCACATTAAGTGATCAGCATTTTGTGTATATACATTTATCATTGTCCGAACACTTATTCAAAAAAATTCATATACTTGCTCAACATTTTAATACTTATTTTTTATTTTTCAAATACGTATTCAATATTTTTCAAATACTCGTTCAACAATTTTCAAATACTAATTCAACATTTTTAAATATGTGTTCAACATTTTTCATATACTCGTTCAATATTTTTTAATATATATATATATATATATATATATATATATATATATATATATCTAATTATAAAAGGGCTATTACTTCTGATGGTAAGTCATCGAAATTTCCTTCAGAATTGCAAAATATTACTCATCGATGTCATCTATAAGTGATAAAAAATGTTTCGCACAGGAGAATCCCCGCCTGGGCCGGTCCTTGCAGTAGAAACCTTCTATGTTGTGCTCTGTGCGTTGGGAGAAGACAGAGAGCGCATGTTTGGGCCGGCCCATGTCATGGAGGCCCGTTTTTTATTTTTAGTTTCCTTTTTATAATTGTTTTGTTCTACTTCAAATAATTTGGGACTTCAAAAAAGTTCCAAAAATTAAAAAAAAGAATTTTGAAATACAATTTTAATATCTCATAAATGTTTGTAGAATAAGAAAATGTTCTCCATTTTCCAAAATAAGTTTGTGTAATAAATAATGTTAATAAAATTTAACCAAATTTCATCAATTCAAAAAATGTTCATGAATTGAAAAATATCCTAAAATATAAAAAACTGTTTGTAACTTACAAAACAGTTTCTTAATTCATAAAATGTATGGTGATTCAAAAAATGATCATGCATTTAAAAAAAATTCAACCAATTTCCCAAAAAAATGTTCACCTATTCAAGAAAAATGTTGTAAAAAAAGTTCACAATTTTTTAAAATAGTTTTGCAAGTAGGATATATGTTTATGAATGCAAAAAATGTGCATAATTTTAATAACTGTTCATGAATTTGATTTTTGTTTTCACAATTTCTCATATATTTACGAGTTTCAGAAACTGTTCATGATTTTGAAAAATAGGTCATGATTTCACGAACTTGAGAGTGATAGTGTATCATGGCCATTGGATATTATGACTTTTTTTTTCTCCCGTTGCAATGCACGGGCCGTTTTGCTAGTACTTGTTCAACATTTCCAAATACTTGTTCAACATTTTTGAAATTCTTGTTAAACACTTTTTAATACTTAATCAACATTTTAAAAATACTTATTTCAATTTTTCCAAATATATTTATGAAGTGTGTTTTTTGTATTATATTTATATATTTAGAATATTTTTAAATTATAAGTTAAAATACAAAAATAAAGCAAAAAACGAGAACAAAAAGCAGAAGAAAAAAAAGATTGCGGCCTTCCTCGCGCCCATATCGCCCCCCCAACCCCCACCCCCACCCCCCACCCACCACACACACACAAACGACACCACACCACACCACACGTGTGTGTGCTTCCGCTTAAAGCGAGTCATAGGGCGCCCCCATAAGTGATACGGGCCACCGCTGCACAACATGGACATACACCGCTCCGTATGCACTGCCGCCGTCCTGCTACTATTATTAGTACTCCCTCCGTCTAGGTGTGTAAGTCACCTTATGAAAATGAAATAATCCCAAAGCCGTCCGCCGGCTCCGCCGCCAGAGCCGAGCTCGTCACGTGGAAGTGCGACAACGGCACGTACTACGGGGAGAACTCCACCTACCAGTCCAACGTCCGCAGCCTTCTTGCGTCCCTCGCCGCGAACGCCTCCCGCTCGTTCTTCCCGGTGGGCTTCGCCACCGCCGTCGTCGGCGCAAGCCCCGATATGGTGTGGGGTCTGGGGCTCTGCCGCGGGGACACCAGCAACGGCACCGAGTGCGCGTCCTCCTGCCTCGACCTCGCGCCCGAGGTCGCGTTCGGCAGGTGCATGGGCGTCAAGGACGTGTCCATCTTCTACGACCGCTGCACCGTCCGCTACTCTTTCCGGGACTTCCTCACCAGCCCGGACAACCGGCAGGTGCAGGTCTGGGGAGCCAGCGACGACTCCGTCGCCCCCCGAGACACCGGCCGGTTCGACGCGCTCGTAGCGAGCCTCGTCGGCGCGCTCTCCGACTGGGCAGCGTTCAACACGACGACCAGGTACGCCTCCGGGGTCATGGTCTCCGACCAGGGCTTCCCGACCACCCACAGCAAGGACTTGGTGCACAGGATCAACGGCCTGGTGCAGTGCACGCCGGACCAGGCGCCGGGCCGGTGCCGCGAGTGCCTCCAGGGGCTCATCGACGAGATGCCGGCGGTGTTCAACGGCAGCGTTGGAGGGCGGATCCTCGCGGTATGGTGCAACCTCAGGTTCGAGGTGCACGAGTTCTACGACGGCAGCCCCATGCTGAAGCTCACCGCCCCGCAGCCAACCCCACCTCCTTCTCCCGTCCGGTCCACACACCAGACTGCAGGTATTCTATCTTCTATGGCTTACTTGTTACCTGCCGATCGATTGCATACTTGTCCGTATCGATTGTCTTATACCATACCTTCATTCTAAAACACATGACATTTTATCTGCAACTTTGACCATTGATTTTTATATTAACTTGTAAGTAAATAATATAAAAATTAGATTTGGAAACTATTTTTTATTAAAAATCTAATGATAAAATTTCTATTGATAAACTGGAACACCAGTGCACTGATTCACGGCTGGCATACTGTAATTGAAAGAGACATTGCAAATTTGTATTGTTGTGACCTTGTGGGAGGCTAGCAGTAGACTCAAGTATGCATACTGTAATTGAAAGAGACATTGCAAATTCTGCTCGCGACTGTGCCCTCAGTGGAGCCAGAAACTTAATATAGAGGGAGCCAAACAGATTGCTATAATGTTAGACGGGGCCAAATCAACTAAATCTTGCTAATTGTCAACCGCAAAAAAAAAAAAAAAAAAAAAATCTTGCTAATTGTGTTTGACAAATGGATGATTAGAAGCACATATAGTTGTATTTGAGAGAGCATCTTTGGCACGATTTGACCTCACATGTAAAAAAAATCGGGCTTGACCCTTTTTCCTATCGCCGTAGTCCTTGACGGTAGGGTATAACATGCTATCGCCAAAGTCTCCGATGATAGCATTTAACTGCGCCGTAACGTGAAAATATGCCACCGTCATGGTTTTTGACGATAGGACATCATACCCTACCGCTAGAATCGTTAGCGGTAGGGTCTCCACTGGGCCGCAGAAAATAGAGTAGCCTACCTCCCTGCCTTACGCTGCCTCAGACATCCCAAAACATTAACCTAATCATGCGTCAGATTCCATGGGGCAAATATACTATACTACCCATTTCTCACTTTACTCTTCCTCATTTCTTTAGGTCTCTTTCTCTGCGGCTCTAGGCCCTTTGTCCTAGACCTCTAGCTGGAACAGCACACGGCAAAGCAACAGCGAGAGAGAACAATACCGACCGCTGCCCCCGCGTCGTCTCGCCTGAGGCGACACGGGCGGATCCCAGCCCGCGCCGCCGGGCCGCCCTCCCGCCCGCCCTTCCTCCCCTCGCCGTCGCCGGAGGAGGCCGCCGGGCTAAGCCCGGGCGGCGGACGGCGGTGGCGGGGTCGGCTTCCTCTCGCCAGGCCGCGGGATCTCGGGGTGGGGAGGCTCGATCCCCTTTCTGCGTGGAGCGCTGGATTCGTTCGAGGGTCGGCTGCGTCGCCGGTGGGCTTCTTCTCCGACGGGACGGCTCCATGGCAGCAGCTCTCGCGGGTGGCGGTCACGGGCTGCGTCGTAGACGGGCGACTGGTCTTCGGCCAGCTGCTCCTCTTCGGCGGTCGGGGCGGGCTCGATCCCCTCGCCTGCCTTGTGGGGCGCGTTCCTGGTCGGGCCGGTGGCGTGCCGGCCTCGGGTGGCTCCTGTTCGGCGCTGCGTTGGTGGGATGCCAGATCGGCCGGATCTGGCCCGTCTGCGTCTTCTTGACCGGCGGGGAGGTGAAGTGCTTGGTGGCTCTCTGGTGCTGCTGGCGCGGTGGCACTGCGAGAGGTGGGCGGGTCAGTGAAGATGCAGTGCGTGAGGATGTTGGTGGTGTTGGGGATACTCCGGGCGAAAGCTTGGCTGGTCTTGCCGGCCGGCGGCGTCGGCGTTTGTGGACGTCGTTTAACCTCCTTGGAGGCGTCGTTGTGGAGTCCAGCATCCTCTTACATCCTCGGATCTTGCTCTTCGGGTGAAAGCCTAAGGCCCGGTTGGGTCGGGCGACGGCGTCGACATCGTCGCTTCCCTCTTTGGGGCGTCGCCTTGAAGAGCTTCGGATCTCGGTTGCGTGCTTCATGGGCTGGACGCTCGCGGCATTGTGGTCGGCAGGTGCCCATCTGGCAATGCGGATGTTGCGCGGCTACCTGTTTGTGGCGACGATGGCGGCTTCGGGCGGAGTCAGGTTTGCTGATGGTCCTTGGTAGTCGGTCTCTTCCGGCGTGTTCGAGGAGTCGCCGCTCTGGCGCTGGCTCGGCGCAAGCCCTACACTTTTCTCCTGCAATGCTTGTCGACAGAGTCGGAGCTGCCTGGTCGCCGGCGCGTGTGGTTGATTGTTTGGCATCGGCCGACGCAAGCCTCGACGCTTCCCCTCGGCGGCGTGTGTGCGTTCTTGTGTGGGTTGCCAGGTCGCCCTGTGTGCCTTGTTTCTGCGGGCCAGTTGTGACGGTTTTCGCCCGGTTTTCCGTTTATTAACCGGTTAATTCTCTTCGAGCTTATTTAATGAATCAGGCTCTAAGGGACCGCGTTTCAAAAAAACAGCGAAAGAGAAAAAAGGTGACAGAGAAATAGAGCTAGCGCATGCAGCTAGCTGCAGAAGCAGACGCATGGAGATGGGGGCATGGATAACTGCGGGGCCGAATTTGGTGTTTTGACCCTTTTGACAAAGATTAGCCACATCTGACCCCATTCGAAAGTATTTCGGGACTTGACCGTTTTCCTACCACCAAGGTGGATGACGGTAGGGTATAACTGGCTACCGCCGAGGTCCCTGACGGTAGGACTTAACCGCGCTGTCACGCCTGTTTAACGTGAAAATAACCTACCTTCAGGGTCCTTGGCGGTACTTTGCACAGCCTACCGCCATGCTTTTTGGCGGTACAGTTGCACATCCTACTGCCAAGGACCTTGGACACAACCTACCACCATCCTCTTTGGCGGCACGGTTGCACAGTCTATCACCAAGGACCTTGGAGGTAGGATATTTTCACGTTAAATAGGCGTGACGACGTAGTTAAGTCCTACCGTCAGGGACCCCGGCGGTAGCCAATTATGTCCTACAGCCAAGCATTATGAAGGTAGGAGCCAGATCCCGAAATACTTTCAAATGGGGTCAGATCCTGCTAAACTTTGTCAAAAGGGTGAAAACACCAAAATTGTCCTCGCTATGGCAACTTTGGCCAGCAGGTTCAACACTTTACTCCTCTTGCTCATTATAGTATGCACATTTGCTGCCGCATAATTACAAAATACAAAGGTGGCGCGCACAACCGGGTCATGGGTATATGCATGGCTCATCCATTGTAGGGTGCTGCGTGGTGCAGACCCTACCACCGAGGACACTGGCCGTAAGTTATAATAGCCTACCGCCAGGAACCTTGGCAGTAGGGTTTTTTCATGTTATGATGACGTGACATCGCAGTTAAACCCTAACGCAATAGATCATGGCGGTAGCATGTTATACCCTACCACCATGACTGTGGTGGTAGAAAAAGAATCAGATCCCAATTTTTTTGCATGTGGGGTCAGATCGTCCTAAAGTTTTCGAAAAGGGTCAAAACACCAAATTTGGCCCCTTCTCGTTGTTCCTCCGCCTCTGCCTCGGACGCGCGCCACTCTCTCAACTCTCGACGCATGACTCGCGGATCCTGACCTTGTCATCCCCTATGGATGGTGGCGTGGGTTTGAGCCAGACCTTGGGGCATTAGGGGTCTCTAGAAGGGCTAACCTGGATCCCCATGTTGGATTTGGTACACGTCGCGCTGACCGAGATCGTTCTACCTCTAAGAAAATGGCACAAGAGGGATCTAGACTGCCCCCCATGCCGTCGCCTGACGAGTCCCCCGTGATGAGCGTGCGCAGGTTTAGGTGGAGCCAGTCCCATCCTTGACTCGGGCTTGTGGAGCAGAAGTGCTACAACTATGGCACCAAAGGCCACTACTGCTCCGAGTGTGACACGTCGGCTGATGCCTCCTGCGTGAGGATGCTTCACACTACGTGGCGGCGTGTATCGTACAGATGCGTCCAACTGACCTTGAGTTCCATAGTTAGCTGCTACTCCGGCTCTGGCATCTTCGCCCGGAGCTGTCCTACCAGCGTAGGCCCCCTCTCCAGGAGTGCTCTGACGAAGTTGGTGCCTATGGGGGACCTTCGTTACCTTATTCTCAATGCTCTGGTGGTCATTGGACCCCATGTCTCTCTCACTACTGCACTAACTTCTGCAAGGTCCCTAGATCCTGGGAGATCTCCATCATCGACACCAAGGCCTTGGGTCTCCCTCCACAGCCCCATCTACACCCTTCATCAGTCTAAGGATGGCATGAACGAGGACTCTAAGAATGTGGGGATGGAATTCATGCTTCCCTCTTCGCCTCGCTAACCAGGGTAGTCTACTACCACCCCTTGCTAGGGTCCCCCTCACCCCCTCCCCCCGCTCTGACCCTGGTGTCTCCGACCCTATATATGGTGACACTGATGTTGCTTGCACCAGAGCTGGTCATGGCTTTCTTTGACACCCTTGTGGCTGGCCCAACAGTCATACACCTCGCCGCTCATGCCCTGCTCCACCGCTGGCGTCCCATCACTGCACCCAACTGGTCCGTTATATGGCCGAGGATAGGGTGGCAGAGCCAACCATCACTGAGCATATGGCACAGTGGACCATAGACAACAACCTCGATCCAAGTACTTCAGGCTTTCTCCTCTTCCCCCTAGGGTTCTCGGCTATCGGTCCTCGAGTCATCCCCCTGGATCAGCTATCTTAGGTCGCCTCGGATGGTGTCGTCGTGTTCAGTGACGAATGTGGGATCTGTTGAGCAAATCACTGTGATCAAAGTTAAGGAGATTTACGAGGGGCCCTGGTTATGTCTCGTGCTTAGGAAGAGCAGTAGCGGCTGAAGCCCTTGGAGCCCACAAGACCCGTGCAGTTGGAGCATGGGTCCAGCAGTGGTGTCCCCCCTGTGACCTCTAGGGAGGCTACTTCCGATGGGACCCCCAAGTGGGGGGAGCGTGGGAAGCCTCCTAAGGCGACGTCCTGGCCCTTGACTCTTGGTAGGGCCCGAACAGTCCCTCGTATGGGACCACCCCAAATTGTTTCCCAATGAAGATTCTATGTTGGAACATAATGGTGTTTGGCCAAGAGGTCCGATGGCGACAATTGATTGATTATGTCAGTCAAGAGGACAAGGACATTATGGTAATTCAGGACATGATCCGTTAGGATTTCTCTAGCTCTGAAATGCTAGGACTTAGTCGCCACAAGTTCGCATGGCAGTGTATCTTGGCCATCGGCCACTTGAGTGGCATCTTCCTAGGTCTCCAGGAGGATACCTTTGATGTAGATGATATGGACCACAGGGAGTTCTTTGTGAGCATATCCCTCACCCATAAACGGCCTAAACTCAGTTGGGAGGTGATTATCGTTTATGGCCTCGCGGACCCAGGGAGGTCCGAAGTGTTCCTAGATGAGATGAAATCCAAGATGGAGCAGAGCCTCGTCATGGTGGAGGCGGGTGGGGGCTTCAACATGATTCACTCCCATGAAGACAAAAGCTCAGCCAACATGGACGTCCCTCGGATGTGGTAGTTCAACGACTGCAATGTTGACTTGGCCCTGAGAGAGATCATGCGTGTGGGATCACGGTACACCTAGACTAATAACCAGGTGGACCTGATCTAGAGTGTGTTGGATTGGTTCTCGTGTTCATTGAGTCAGAGGTTGCCTTCCCTCTGTGCTCCCCACACGCGGTTACCCGGATCGGCTCAGGCCACTCCTCCTTCTCTTTTGGGGGAGGATCAGCTCCCTAGTTCAAACCGTTTCTACTTTGAGAACTTCTGGCTGCTTTAGCTTGGGTTCATGGAAGTGGTCTAGCTAAAGTGGGCCAGCTCGGCCACATCTCTTCCGCGTGTCTTTGGAGCGGTGAATTTTTGGCACCATTGTGCCAAAGTTTTTCGCCAACACATGCGTGGTCGCGGTGCCAATGTGAGGGCTGAACTTCAGTAGCATATGGGCTCTTTCCTAGGCTATGTTCAGATGCTAGACGTGGCGTCTGACTTGGTTGGTTTTACCGCTAAGGACTGGCTTCAGTGGTACACCCTTGAGGCCACCTTATGGAGATCTACAAGGACGAGGAGACTTTCTGGCGGAAGTTGAACTGCCAAAATTGGATCCTGAAGGGGAAGCTAACACTGCATACTTCCATGCCATCACAAATGGGTGACATCGGAAGTGCTCCATCCTATGCCTCTGAGAAGAGGAGGTTCTCTTGGTGGATTCCAAATATATCTCCACCCATATTGACTCCTTCTATAAGGAGCTCTTCACGACAGGACCCCACTCTGGGGTTGTGTTAGCTATTGACTATTAACCGGCTGGGGCCATGGTGTCAGCTGACAAGAATGCCAACCTCACCTTCACATTCTTTCCTTGGGACATTGGTCGGGCGATTATGGAGATGAAGGCTAGTTCGGCACCCGGTTCAGATGGCCTTCTGGCGGCCTGGCCACCTTCTACCGGAAGTGCGATGAGCATCTTCAAGCGCTGATTATGCCCATATTGTAGACATTTTGTAGTGGGACTTTGAACATGTCTCGCGTTAGTGTAGTGTGATGACCCTCCCAAGTTAGTGGGTACCATGGACATTCGACACTTTAGGTCGACCAATGGGATTAACATCCTCCACCAGATGTTCGGCAAGGTATGCACAACACGATTTGCCTCGGTGGTGGAACACCTAACGCATCCTTACCAGTTTCCCTTCCTTAAAGGATGCTATATACATGATGGGAGTTTGTGAGATTATTCATGAGGTTAACATTCAACTCCATAGGGGAGTGTTCCTTAATCTAGACTTCCAGAAGGCATATGACCGCTTGGACTGGTCCTTTATCCTTCAAGTCTTAGAGCGGAATGGGTCCGATGGTCTTTGGATTTGTGGGATCATGTAGATCATCATCACTCGTATCACTTCTATCAATATTAATGCGATAATAGCTCTTTAATTTAGGTCTTCACTAGGCATAACATTGGGATCACATTTTTTCCCTCTTTCACCTTGCGGTGGACACCTTGTCGGCTATCTTAGAGAAGGCTAAGATAGACAGCCCCATCTCTAGTGTGGTTGGGCATATTATCCCTCGAGGTGGAGTACATAGAGGTGGGGTGACCCATCTCCACTATGAAGATGACACCATTATCATGGTGGAGGGGTCAGAACTTCATATCAATAACCTTAAGTTCATCTTACTTGATTTGATTCCATGGAGGGCCTCAAGATCAACTTCGATAAAAGTGAGGTTATGGTCATGTGCTACCCGCACGAGGAGCAGCAGTGAATTGCGGACAACCTTAAAAGTAAGTTGTCCTCTTTCCCAGTCACCTACCTTGGGATGCCACTTGGTGACATTAGGACCTTGATCCGGGACTTTGACCCGCTAATAGAGTGGGTTAAGGCAAAGGCGGAGCTATGGCGCGGAAGGTTCATCTCCAAGAGAAGCAAGTACATGCTCATCGACTCTCGCCTCTCTAGCCTTCCCATTTATATGATGGTGTTGTATATCCTCCCAAAGGGAGTGCATCGCGCCTTTGAAAAGGAGTTGTCGCGCTTCTTTTGGGAGGTGGCCAATGATCACCAGAAGTACGATAAAGTGAAGTGGGTTGATGTTTGCTTCCCTAAGGACCAGGGGTTCTAGGTATAGCGGTTTCTCAGCGTATGCATGTGGCCCTTATACTGAGGTGGGTGTGGCACATCCTTAGGGATCAGGGGAGCCTTTTACTGCAACTTATAATATCCAAATACCCGTAGGGTCTCCCTCTACTGGCATGTGATCGGTGGCAAGGGTCCTAGTTATGGAAATTTCTCCAATCGATCAAGAATGGTATTCACTTGGGTATCGGTATCTTCATAGGTGATGGTGTGGGTACCCTCTTCTGGCTTGACCCGTGGCTCTGTTGAAACTCATCGTGCACCGAATATCTATCCCTTTTTGGCATTTGCTCATATCTGGTGCTTTTGGTTTTCTTAGAGACACACAATGGGAATAGAAACATCATGTTCCGACGAACACTTGGCCCCAAGGAAACCTTAGCTTGGATCAAGCTGCGGGTGGTTCTTCCACCATTGCTTCCATGGTCCTCAAATGTTGTGTCATGACACCTCACAATATCTGGGCTCTTCTATGTTGGCTCGGCATACCGTGCCCTTTGCCAGCGCCAACCCTTGCGTATAGTGTCCACTTGTGAAAAGCTTCGTTGCCTCTGAAGATAAAAATATTTGTTTGGTATCTCCTCCGTGATCACCTCTGCTCAGGTATGGAGGTGGAGAAATGGCATGGGGCGCACGATGGCCTTTGTCTTCTTTGCGTTGTTTTCGAGTCTGGGACCCACATTTTCTTCTGTTGTCCTGCTGCCTTCTTGACCTAAGTGGCAGGCCCCGGACCTAGGCAAGTTCCTGGATGCTCCGGCCAATTGTATCGGTAGGACGAGGTGCCTCTTCTGGTTAGTGTTTGCGGAGATTATCTGAACCCTATGGACTATATGTAACAAGATGGTTATCGAGCGGATCTTTTTGAGACGTGCTTCTAACTCTGTATTTAAATTTTTGTCTGTTTTCCAGCACTGCCACCCGCTATGTAGGCAGCAGGACAGGGACCAACTAGAGAACATGGTTGATGATCTTCTGGTGGTAGGACTCCCTCGTTCTTCACACCCTAGTCATTGATCTTCTGCCTCTGAGGAGTCATGTATCGCCTTTTCTTTTGCTTTTGGGCGTGTTTGTGTTATTGCCCAACAGAACTCTCTTTTTACTTTCATGCACTTGAACTACTTGTACGGACGTGGTGGTTGATTTATTTATCAAGCGGAGTGAATGCCTATTTCAAGAGTATATTGATTATTCTTCTGATTGCTTTCGTGCCTTTGGACCATTGGGGTTCGTTTCATCATCGATCTGATCTGAATTTTTTCGAGCAGATGCCCCTGTGGGCCTAAATCACTATTTTGACCCTTTTAGAAAAGTTACTCCCTCCTTCCATGTATATAGGTCCTAATGCGTTTTTCAAGACTAACTTTGACCACATGTTAGAGCAATAATATATGACATGCAAGTTACACAAAGCACACCATAAAATTCGTATGTGGAAGGAGCTTGTAATGATATAATTTTCACATTATACATCTCATATAATATTAATATTATAAATAGTGAAAAGGCAACCTCAAAAAATGTATTAGGCCCTATATATATGGAAGGAGGGAGTAAGCACGATCTGACCCACGTTTCAATTTTTCCGGATCTGGCCCTTTTCCTACTGCCAAGGCCGATCGTGGTAGAGTACAACTGCATACCGCTAGGGGGCTGGCGGTAGGGGTGATGGCAGAACAAACAAAGTCGACGTGGATTACTACCCTACCGCCGGGGCCACTGATGTCTACACACGCTTCTACTCTTGTAGACTATGTTGGGCCTCCAAGCGCAGAGGTTTGTAGGACAGCAGCAATTTCCCTCAAGTGGATGACCTAAGGTTTATCGTGAAGGAAATATGCCCTAGAGGCAATAATAAATTTATTATTTATTTCCTTATATCATGATAAATGTTTATTATTCATGCTAGAATTGTATTAACCGGAAACTTAGTACATGTGTGAATACATAGACAAAACAGAGTGTCCCTAGTATGCCTCTACTAGACTAGCTCATTGATCAAAGATGGTTATGTTTCCTAGCCATAGACATGAGTTGTCATTTGATCAACGGGATCACATCATTAGGAGAATGATGTGATGGACAAGACCCATCCGTTAGCTTAGCACTATGATCGTTTAAGTTTTACTGCTATTGCTTTCTTCATGACTTATACATGTTCCTATGACTATGAGATTATGCAACTCCCGAATACCGGAGGAACACTTTGTGTTCTACCAAACGTCACAACGTAACTGGGTGATTATAAAGGTACTCTACAGGTGTCTCCGAAGGTACTTGTTGGGTTGGCGTATTTCGAGATTAGGATTTGTCACTCCGATTGTCGGAGAGGTATCTCTGGGCCCACTCGGTAATGCACATCACTATAAGCCTTGCAAGCATTGCAGCTAATGAGTTAGTTGCGGAATGATGTATTACGGAACGAGTAAAGAGACTTGTTGGTAACGAGATTGAACTAGGTATTGAGATACCGACGATCGAATCTCGGGCATGTAACATACCGATGACAAAGGGAACAATGTATGTTGTTATGCGGTTTGACCGATAAAGATCTTCGTAGAATATGTGGGAGCCAATATGAGCATCCAGGTTCCGCTATTGGTTATTGACCGGAGACGTGTCTCGGTCATGTCTACATAGTTCTCGAACCCGTAGGGTCCGCACGCTTAAGGTTTCGATGATAGTTTTATTATGAGATTATGCAACTCCCGAATACCGGAGGAACACTTTGTGTGCTACCAAACGTCACAACGTAACTGGGTGATTATAAAGGTACTCTACAGGTGTCTCCGAAGGTACTTGTTGGGTTGGCGTATTTCGAGATTAGGATTTGTCACTCCGATTGTCGGAGAGGTATCTCTGGGCCCACTCGGTAATGCACATCACTATAAGCCTTGCAAGCATTGCAGCTAATGAGTTAGTTGCAGGATGATGTATTACGGAACGAGTAAAGAGACTTGCCGGTAACGAGATTGAACTAGGTATTGAGATACCGACGATCGAATCTCGGGCAAGTAACATACCGATGACAAAGGGAACAACGTATGTTGTTATGCAGTTTGACCGATAAAGATCTTCGTAGAATATGTAGGAGCCAATATGAGCATCCAGGTTCCGCTATTGGTTATTGACCGGAGATGAGTCTCGGTCATGTCTACATAGTTCTCGAACCCGTAGGGTCCGCACGCTTAACGTTTGATGACGATCGGTATTATGAGTTTATGAGTTTTGATGTACCGAAGGAGTTCGGAGTCCCGGATGAGACCGGGGACATGACGAGGAGTCTCGAAATGGTCGAGACGTAAAAATCGATATATTGGACGACTATATTCGGACATCGGAAAGGTTCTGAGTGATTCGGGTATTTTCGAAGTACTGGGGAGTTACGGGAATAGAAGAGAGAGGCCAAAAGGAAGGAGGCGCGTGCCCCCCTTCTGGTCCGAATTGGACAAGGGGTGCAGCCCCCTTTTCCTTCTCCCTCTCCCCCTATTTCCTTCTCTCCTACTCCGGAAAGGAAAGGGGAATCCTACTAGGACTTGGGAGTCCTAGTAGGACTCCCCACACTTGGCGCGCCCCCTCTAGGGCCGGCCTCTCCCTTGCTCCTTTATATACGGGGGCAGGGGGGCACCCGAGGACACACAAGTTGAATTGTTCCAGCCTTGTGCGGTGCCCCTCTCCACAGAAACACACCTCGGTCATACCGTTGCAGTGCTTAGGAGAAGCCCTGTGCCGGTGAATACATCATATCCGTCACCACGCCGTCGTGCTGACGAAACTCTCCCGTGAAGCTCAACTAGATCAAGAGCTCGTGGGACGTCATCAAGCTGAACGTGTGCTGAACGCGGAGGTGCCGTACGTTCGGTGCTTGATCGGTTGAATCGCGAAGAAGTTCGACTACATCAACCGTGTCACTTGACGCTTCCGCTTCCGGTCTACGAGGGTACGTAGACACACTCTTCCCTCTCGTTGCTATGCATCTGGTAGATAGATCTTGCGTGATCGTAGGAAAATTTTAAAATACTACGTTCCACATCAGTGGTATCAGAGCCAGGTCTATGCGTAGATGATATGCACGAGTAGAACACAATGAGTTGTGGGCGATACTAGTCATACTGCTTACCAGCATGTCATACTTTGCTTCGGCGGTATTGTGAGATGAAGCAGCCCGGACCGACATTACGCGTACGCTTACGCGAGACTGGTTTCACCGTTATGAGCACTCGTTGCTTAAAGGTGACTGGCGGGTGTCTGTCTCTCTCACTTTAGCTGAATCAAGTGTGGCTACGCCCGGTCCTTGTGAAGGTTAAAACAGCACATACTTGACGAAACATCGTTGTGGTTTTGTATGCGTAGGTAAGAACGGTTCTTGCTAAGCCCGTAGCAGCCACGTAAAACTTGCAACAACAAAGTAGAGGACGTCTAACTTGTTTTTGCAGGGCATGTTGTGATGTGATATGGTCAAGACATGATGAGTTATACGGTTTTGTATGAGATGATCATGTTTTGTAATGTTATCGGCAACTGGCAGGAGCCATATGGTTGTCGCTTTATTGTATGAAATGCAATCGCCATGTAATTGCTTTACTTTATCACTAAGCAGTAGCAATAGTCGTAGAAGCAATAGTTGGCGTGACGACAACGATGCTACGATGGAGATCAAGGTGTCGCGCCGGTGATGAAGGTGATCATGACGGTGCTTTGGAGATGGAGATCAAAAGCACAAGATGATGATGGCCATATCATGTCACATATTTTGATTGCATGTGATGTTTATCTTATTATGCTTCTTATTTTGCTTAGAACGACGCTAGCATTATAAGATGATCCCTTACTAAATTTCAACGTATAAGTGTTCTCCCTGAGTATGCACCGTTGCGAAAGTTCGTCGTGCCGAGACACCACGTGATGATCGGGTGTGATAAGCTCTACGTTCAAATACAACGGGTGTAAACCAGTTTTGCACACGCAGAATACTCGGGTTAAACTTGACGAGCCTAGCATATGCAGATATGGCCTCGGAACACTGGAGACCGAAAGGTCGAGCGTGAATCATATAGTAGATATGATCAACATAAGATGTTCACCATTGAAACTACTCCATCTCACGTGATGATCGGACATGGTTTAGTTGATTTGGATCACGTGATCATTTAGATGACCGGAGGGATGTCTATCTAAGTGGGAGTTCTTTAAGTAATATGATTAAATTGAACTTTAATTTATCATGAACTTAGTCCTGGTAGTATTAGCATATCTATGTTGTAGAACAATAGCTCGCGATGTTGCTCCATGTTTATTTTTTATATGTTCCTAGAGAAAACTAAGTTGAAAGATGTTAGTAGCAATGATGCGGAATTGTTCCGTGATCTGAGGATTATCCTCATTGCTGCACAGAGAATTATGTCCTTGATGCACCGCTAGGTGACAGACCTATTGCAGGAGCAGATGCAGACGTTATGAACGTTTTGACAAAAGCTCGGTATGATGACTACTTGATAGTTTAAGTGCACCATGCTTTACGGCTTAGAACCAGGACTTCAAAAACGTTTTGAACGCCACGGAGCATATAAGATGTTTCAAGAGTTGAAATTAGTATTTCATACTCATGCCCATGTCGACAGGTATAAGACCTCTGACAGTACTTTGCCTACAAGATGGAGGAGAATAGCTCAACCAGTGAGCATGTGCTCAGATTGTCTGGGTACTACAATTACTTGAATCAAGTGGGAGTTAATCTTCCAGATAAGATAGTAATTGACAAAGTTCTCTAGTCGCTATCACTAAGTTAGTAGAACTTCGTGATGAACTATAATATGTAAGGGATGACGAAGGTAATTCCCGAGCTCTTCGCGATGCTGAAATCGGCGAAGGTAGAAATCAAGAAAGAGCATCAAGTGTTGATGGTTAATAAGACCACTTGTTTCAAGTAAAGGGCAAAGGGATAAAAGGGGAACTTCAAAAAGAATGACAAGCAAGTTGTCACTCCCATGAAGAAACCCAAAGCTAAACTCAAGCCTGAAACTAAGTGCTTCTACTGCAAAGGAAATGGTCACTGGAAGTGGAACTGCCCTAGATATTTGGCGGATAAGAAGGATGGCAAAGTGAACAAAGGTATATTTTGATATACAGATTATTGATGTGTACTTTACTAGTGTTCATAGCAACCCCGGGGTATTTGATACCGGTTCAGTTGCTAAAATTAGTAACTCGAAACGAGAATTGCAGAATGAACAGAGACTAGTTAAAGGTGAAGTGACGATGTGTGTTGGAAGTGGTTCCAAGATTGATATGATCATCATCGCACACTCCCTATACTTTCGGGATTAGTGTTGAACCTAAATAAGTGTTATTTGGTGTTTGTGTTGAACATGAATATGATTTGATCATGTTTAGTGCAATACGGTTATTCATGTAAGTTAGAGAATAATTGTTGTTCTGTTTACATGAATAAAACCTTCTATGGTCATACACCCAATGAAAATGGTTTGTTGGATCTCGATCGTGTGATACACATATTCATAATATTGAAGCCAAAAGATGCAAGGTTAATAATGATAGTGCAACTTATTTGTGGCACTGCCGTTTAGGTCATATTGGTGTAAAGCGCATGAAGAAACTCCATAGTAATGGACTTTTGGAATCACTTGATTATGAATCACTTGGTGCTTGCGAACCATGCCTCATGGGCAGGATGACTAAAACTCCGTTCTCCGGAACTATGGAGCGAGCAACAGAGTTGTTGGAAATCATACATACTGATGTATGCGGACCAATAAGTGTTGAAGCTCACGGCGGGTATCGTTATTTTCTGACCTTCACTGATGATTTGAGCAGATATGGGTATATCTACTTAATGAAGCACAAGTCTGAAACATTTTAAAAGTTCAAAGAATTTCAGAGTGAAGTAGAGAATCATCGTAACAAGAAAATAAAGTTTCTATGATCTGATCGTGGAGGAGAATATTTGAGTTACGAGTTTGGTCTTCATTTGAAACAATGTGGAATAGTTTCACAACTCACGCCACCCGGAACACCACAGCGTAATGGTGTGTCCGAACGTCGTAACCGTACTTTATTAGATATGGTGCGATCGATGATGTCTCTTACCGATCTACCACTATCGCTTTTGGGGTTATGCATTAGAGACAGCTACATTCACGTTAAATAGGGCACCATCTAAATCCGTGGAGATGACACCGTATGAACTATGGTTTGATGAGAAACCTAAGCTGTCATTTCTTTAAGTTTGGGACTGCGATGCTTATGTGAAAAAGTTTCAACATGATAAGCTCGAACCCAAATCGGAGAAGTAAATCTTCATAGGATACCCAGAAGAAACTGTTGGGTACACCTTCTATCACAGATCCGAAGGCAAGGTCTTTGTTGCTAAGAGTGGATCCTTTCTAGAGAAGGAGTTTCTCTCGAAAGAAGTGAGTGGGAGGAAAGTGGAACTTGATGAGGTAATTGTACCTTCTCCTGAATTGGATAGTAGTACATCACAGAAACTGGTTCCAGTGATTCCTACACCAATTAGTGAGGAAGCTAATGATGATGATCATGAAACTTCGAATCAAGTTACTGCTAAACTTCGTAGATCAACCAGAGTACGTTCCGCACCAGAGTGGTACGGCAACCCGATTCTGGAAGTCATGTTACTGGACCATGATGAACCTACGAACTATGAGGAAGCGATGATGAGCCCAGATTCCGCAAAATGGCTTGAGGCCATGAAATCTGAGATGGGATCCATATATGAGAACAAAGTGTGGACTTTGGTTGACTTGCCCGATGATCGGCAGGCCATCGAAAATAAATGGATCTTCAAGAGGAAGACTGACGCCGATGGTAATGTTACTGTCTACAAAGCTCGACTTGTTGCGAAAGGTTTTCGACAAGTTCAAGGTGTTGACTATGATGAGATTTTCTCACCCGTAGCGATGCTTAAGTCTGTCCGAATCATGTTAGCAATTGCTACATCTTATGAAATCTGGCAAATGGATAACGAAACTGCGTTCTTTAATGGATTTATTAAAGAAGAATTGTATATGATGCAACCAGAAGGTTTTGTCAATCCTAAAAGTGCTAACAAAATGTGCAAGCTACAGCGATCCTTCTATGGACTAGTGCAAGCATCTCGGAGTTGGAATATACGCTTTGATAAGTTGATCAAAGCATATAGATTTATACAGACTTGCGGTGAAGCCTGTATTTACAAGAAGTGAGTGGGAGCACTACAACCTTTCTGATAAGTATATGTGAATGGCATATTGTCGATCGGAAATGATGTAGAATTTTCTGGAAAGCATAAAGGAGTGTTTGAAAGGAGTTTTTCAAAGAAAGACCTTGGTGAAGCCGCTTACATATTGGGCATGAAGATCTATAGAGATAGATCAAGACGCTTGATAAGACTTTCGATGAGTACATATCTTGATAAGATTTTGAAGTAGTTCAAAATGGATCAGTCAAAGAAGGAGTTCTTGCCTGACTTGTAAGGTGTGAAGTTGAGTAAGACTCAAAGCCAGACCATGGCAGAAAAATATAGAGAGAATAAAAGTCATTCCCTATGCCTCAGCCATAGGTTCTATAAAGTATGCCATGCTGTGTACCAAACATGTTGTGTACCTTGCCATGAGTTTGTCAAGGTGGTACAATAGTGATCCAGGAGTAGATCACTGTACAGCGGTCAAAATTATCCTTAGTAACTGGATGACTAAGGAAATGTTTCTCGATTATGGAGGTGATAAAGAGTTCGTCGTAAAGGGTTACGCCGATGCAAGCTTTGACACTAAATCCAGATGACTCTAAGTATCAATCTGGATGCGTATTGAAAGTGGGAGCAATTAGCTAGAGTAGCTCTATGCAGAGCATTGTAGACATAGAAATTTGCGAAATACATACGGATCTGAATGTGACAGACCCGTTGACTAAACTTCTCTCACAAGCAAAACATGATCACACCTTATTACTCTTGGGTATTAATCACATAGCGATGTGAACTAGATTATTGACTCTGGTAAACCCTTTGGGTGTTGGTCACATGGTGATGTGAACTATGGGTGTTATTCACATAACGATGTGAACTATCGGTATTAAATCACATGGCGATGTGAGCTAGATTATTGACTCTAGTGCAAGTGGGAGACTGAAGGAAATATGCCCTAGAGGCAATAGTAAATTTATTATTTATTTCCTTATATCATGATAAATGTTTATTATTCATGCTAGAATTGTATTAACCGGAAACTTAGTACATGTGTGAATACATAGACAAAACAGAGTGTCCCTAGTATGCCTCTACTAGACTAGCTCATTGATCAAAGATGGTTATGTTTCCTAGCCATAGACATGAGTTGTCATTTGATCAACGGGATCACATCATTAGGAGAATGATGTGATGGACAAGACCCATCCGTTAGCTTAGCACTATGATCGTTTAAGTTTTACTGCTATTGCTTTCTTCATGACTTATACATGTTCCTATGACTATGAGATTATGCAACTCCCGAATACCGGAGGAACACTTTGTGTGCTACCAAACGTCACAACGTAACTGGGTGATTATAAAGGTACTCTACAGGTGTCTCCGAAGGTACTTGTTGGGTTGGCGTATTTCGAGATTAGGATTTGTCACTCCGATTGTCGGAGAGGTATCTCTGGGCCCACTCGGTAATGCACATCACTATAAGCCTTGCAAGCATTGCAGCTAATGAGTTAGTTGCAGGATGATGTATTACGGAACGAGTAAAGAGACTTGCCGGTAACGAGATTGAACTAGGTATTGAGATATCAACGATCGAATCTCGGGCAAGTAACATACCGATGACAAAGGGAACAACGTATGTTGTTATGCTGTTTGACCGATAAAGATCTTCGTAGAATATGTAGGAGCCAATATGAGCATCAAGGTTCCGCTATTGGTTATTGACCAGAGATGAGTCTCGGTCATGCCTACATAGTTCTCGAACCCGTAGGGTCCGCACGCTTAACGTTTGATGACGATCGGTATTATGAGTTTATGAGTTTTGATGTACCGAAGGAGTTCGGAGTCCCGGATGAGACCGGGGACATGACGAGGAGTCTCGAAATGGTCGAGACGTAAAAATCGATATATTGGACGACTATATTCGGACATCGGAAAGGTTCCGAGTGATTCGGGTATTTTCGAAGTACTGGGGAGTTACGGGAATAGAAGAGAGAGGCCAAAAGGAAGGAGGCGCGTGCCCCCCTTCTGGTCCGAATTGGACAAGGGGTGCAGCCCCCTTTTCCTTCTCCCTCTCCCCCTCTTTCCTTCTCTCCTACTCCGGAAAGGAAAGGGGAATCCTACTAGGACTTGGGAGTCCTAGTAGGACTCCCCACACTTGGCGCGCCCCCTCTAGGGCCGGCCTCTCCCTTGCTCCTTTATATACGGGGGCAGGGGGGCACCCGAGGACACACAAGTTGAATTGTTCCAGCCTTGTGTGGTGCCCCTCTCCACAGAAACACACCTCGGTCATACCGTTGCAGTGCTTAGGAGAAGCCCTGTGCCGGTGAATACATCATATCCGTCACCACGCCGTCGTGCTAACGAAACTCTCCCGTGAAGCTCAACTGGATCAAGAGCTCGTGGGACGTCATCAAGCTGAACGTGTGCTGAACGCGGAGGTGCCGTACGTTCGGTGCTTGATCGGTTGAATCGCGAAGAAGTTCGACTACATCAACCGCGTCACTTGACGCTTCCGCTTCCGGTCTACGAGGGTATGTAGACACACTCTTCCCTCTCTTTGCTATGTATCTGGTAGATAGATCTTGCGTGATCGTAGGAAAATTTTAAAATATTACGTTCCCCATCATATCGAACTCAGGGAAGTAGAGGTTGAAGATGGTCTCTCTCAAGCAACCCTGCAACTAAGATACAAGAAGTCTCTTGTGTCCCCAACACACCTAATACAACTAGGAGTTGTATAGGTGCACTAGTTCGGCCAAGAGATGGTAAAATATGGATGACAGGAGTGGCAAAGCAAAGTAATATAAATCTGTAATAAAAAGTGCAGCAAGCAAACAAGTGGTAAACGTGAGCACAAATGGTATTGCAATGGTGGAAACAAGGCCTAGGGATCATACTTTCACTAGAGGCAACTCCCAACAACATTAACATAATCGAATCACATGATATTTCCAATAAAACATGCAATGGAGACGCACCTAGAGGTCATTCCTTCGTGGTCAAGAGAGGACGAGAATTATGTAGGGCTACAAAAGCACACCTCAAAGTTCGTAGTTCTCAATCTAAGGATTTCCCAATGTCACCGCGGCCATCCAAAGAGAGTCCCACAATCACCACAACATATCTAAAGGATAGTCAAAGACAAGCACCAAGAGACTCTCAATCTTCAATCAACACACAAGAGAGGAAATCACTCATGAAAATATTTTTCTAATCCATGTCCAATAGACCGCTGTCACCTTGGTCTCGGGGATTATACTAGATAAAGACAAGTGAGTACATCAATCCAATACATAGAGGAAGGGGAAATATCATGGGATCACCCTAGATTAACATAGCCTATGATCACAACGAAGATCACATCATGGGAGAGAGAGATAATCATATAGCTACACGTACGAGCCCTCGGCCCCGGAGAAGACTACTCACACATGGACATGGTGAGGAGGAGGTTGATCATGGTGTTGATGGAGAGGTGCAGCCCCGCGAGGAGGCGGCGGCCGGCGGCGGCCACGAAGGCGGCGGCGGCGAGGAGGAGACGGCGGCGGCCCTAGGGGGCGGCCGCGGCCCTAGGGTCAGCGGCTCCTTGGCCCCCCTTCTTCCTTGTGGATGGTGCTGGTCCTCCCCTCCAAGACGGCGGCTTGGGAGGAGGAAAATTCGTGGCCCTTGGTGACGTAGGTTTCCTCTCTTTATATAGACTCTCGGATTCCCGTCATCAGATTTTGGGCCTCAGTAAAACGGGCTTTACTCGGCCGGCCGGACTCCGATTTGGACGAATTTTATATCCAGAAGCACCGCCTCGAAATTCCCCACAACTTTCGCAACTAGACTTTTTCCGTTTGACGTCGTCTTCGGGCCGGAACGTGACCATCTTTAAAAACGTTCTCAGACAGATTTCAGGAAAGTCAGAGTCCTACTCCAATACGACTCCTTTTGCGTTTTTGTCAATTTCCAAGTAATTTCTACACAATAAAGTGTAAAAGAAGAACATTGTGCACTTTTGCAACCATTAGTAGGTTAGTCAAAATATGATCAAAAGTGTATGGAAGTGCATAAATATCATAGCAATATCACACAAAGAGGGAATGGAGCAAGCAGAAATTATAGATACGTTTTGGACGTATCAACACCCCCAAGCTTAATTCCTGCTCGTCCTCAAGTAGGTAAATGATAACAAGCATAATTTCTGTGGTGACATGCTATTAACCATATAAGAACTTTTCACAGTCACATGACAAGTGCTTACTGAGACAATAAATCTATAATAATTAAGTTGCCTCATGAGAAAATCACAAAGAACTGAAAGTTTTACAATATGATACTGAAACACTCAATAGATTTGCAATGAGCATGGTGTGCAAACATGACAAAGTGATATCTCGCTTGCCCCCTTTAGTGAAGCAAAACATAAATGCAGGGGCACCTCCAAAGTTTAAGTGACGACTAGATACAATGATTTCAGAAAAAATGATATCATAATCATGCAAAAGACAATGGTACTTTGGGACAATGCACATTACACTCAGAATGACAATCATGCTCTAAATAGTTGGTGCTTTAAAGAAGGTGAAGACTCTCGAACCGTGGCTTTTGTTGGCAAGGTTGAAAACCCGTGGTCGGAAACAAAAACAAAACATGTACCAGAGCTCTTGGTTTTAAAAACTGAGGTAATAATTATTTTTTTAGATTATGCATATTTCGTCAACGAATGCTAGCAGATAACTCAATTACTTCTCGAGCTGGACAAGTTTCGAGGAACGGCTCCCGAATGAGGACGATCACATCCTCTTAATCTCCTTTGTTTATCACTGCCAAAGTTTTCTGATTTCTCATGAACAAAGCGTGAAGGAGGGTTTGTTTGTTGTATAATTTTTTAATGAGCCGGGCGAACTCTATGCCAGTTCCTTCTCATATTATGGGTTTGCACATTAGACATGCAATCCCGGGGTGAAGCTTGTCCAACTTAAAAAGATCATGAATTAACTACTACTTCCTCATGAGCTAAAACAGAGGCACAAAAGAGAAATGCTTTTTTTTTGAATAATTTCGAGATGGTACATGAAAGTCTTCGTTAGGAATGGCAGGTAAATACCATGTATAGGAAGGTATGGTGGACTCATATGGCATAACTGGTTTAAAGGATTTTGGATGCACAAACAGTCAGTCCGCTTAGTACAGGCGAAGGTTAGCAAAAGACTGGGAGCGACCAACTAAAAGAGCAACGACGGTCATAATCATGCAGAGCGACAAAGCAACATTGAATCGGGCATGGAAGTTATATCGCTACTCAGAAATTAAAGATCATCAAGGCTTGATAGACTTTCTTTACAGTCTTAAATATGCGTGAGCATACGCCAAGTCAATCAAAATAAATTCTCGGAGGAAGATATCACTAGACCATACCACATCATAGGCAAACAAATCATGTTGGTACTCCAATAGCACATTGAGAACCCCCCCAGCTATTTGAGACTAAGCATAAGAAAACATGAACTACTAAGCACCATTATGCACATAGCATTTTTATCATAGACATATCAACCAGTGCAACAGAAGCCAACTCTCTTGACAAGATAAGCATGATAACTAAAGAGAGTTCCAGCGACCAACTAAACAAAAGCTCTTCAAAAATTAAAGCATGAAAACTAAGAGCTGAACATGATAGTAGCTATTGAAAGACAAAGAACATACACAGCAAAGATAGACATGAAAATTCTATGTTATATTCTAGGTTGAAGTGGAGCGTGTTTCTCTCCCACACAAAGAAAGCTGAGTTCCAACTCGTTATGAACAGCAAGCAAAGCTAAAGAAAACTAAAAAGGAAACTAAAAGCAAGACGCTCCAAGCATAGCACATAACACATGAAGTGATAAAAATATAGTGGAACGAAAGACGAACTGATAATGTTGATGGAGAAGGGGATGCACGGGGGCATCCCCAAGCATAGACGCTTGAGTCTTCTTGAATATTTCTTGGGGGTGCACGGGGGCATCCCCAAGCTTGAGCGTTTGACACTCCTGAATCTTTTTATCATCTTCCCTCGCACACTTGAAAACTCCCTTCATACATAACTCATCATAATCTGATTAGCGAGGTTAGTACCCATAACAAAATAATTGTTCCTTGCTGGAAATAAGGATATTCTTGAAGGTCTACTGTTTCTCAAGATTGCCAAAAGGTTTTTGCAAAGAAAAAGGAAGCTCAAGGTTTGCAAAATGAAGAAAAGGCAAAACAGGACAGCATCTGTGAAAAACAGATGAGCAGGTAGTAAATAATTTTTTCGGGGCACTCCTGCAACTCAAATCAAAAAACTCAGAACAGACGCCCAAAAGCCAATTGTATAGAGCACGCTGTCGAAAAAATTCAGACCAAAAAGATGATCTGGTGATTTTATACGAATTTTTCTGTCCAAGGACAGAATCTGTTTCCTGGACAGCACGTCACAACTTTTGAACTTTCTTGCAATCGGAGGCTAAACTTGGCACAAAGCTGAAAAGTAAAGATACAATGATGTTGCTACAGTAGTAACAAACATCAAGACCACTAAAAACTGAAGGCAAAGATAACTAGGGTTGTCTCCCTAGGGCTCTTTCTTTATAGCCATGAAGATAGGCTTAAGACTTTAATGATGCTCTCGTAGGAATAAGAGTTGAAGAACAAAAGAGAGCATCAGGAAGCAAATACCAAATACATTTAAGCCTAACATGCTTCCTATGCATAGGAATATTGCAATAGAATAATTCATTGAAGCACAAAGCAATAAGCATAGGAAGACAAAACAGGTGCAGCTTCAAAACCTTCAACATAAAGAGAGGGAACTTAATATTATTGAAATATCTATAAGCATATGTTCCCTTCTCATAATAATTTTCAGTGGGATCACGAATAAACTCAACAATATAAGCATCACATAAAGCATTGTTACCATGATCCACATGCAAAAAGGTACTCTTACTCTCCACATAAGCATAATTTTTCTCATTGGTAATAGTGGGAGTAGGACTATCATAAACAACTTGAACACTATAGATTAATTGTGTATTAGGAAGATGGTGTTCAACAAGGGAGTAATTCCCTCCATGATTATGGCAAGTTTCATAAGGATAATTTCTCCTTATGTCATAGGTACCTTTATAATCACTATAGATTGGAGCTATAACATCATCATAGTAGAGAAGAGCATTATCATTGCTAGCAACTATATTTGTAAACATGCTGTCTTTATTCTTACTAGCAAAAGAATTATCAATTGTCACATTACTAGTGGGTAAAGGATTTGCAATCCTATCATCCCCAAGCTTAGAGCTTTCCATATCATCACTTTCAGAGTTGGTACCAAAAAGATTTTCAAGATCATAAGTAGCATTATCATCATTTTCCCAATCACAATAAGTAACATGCATATCATAATCAAAATCATCTTCAATAGTACCTACGGACGTATCATCAAGATGATAACTAAGGCAATAAACTTCACCTTCTTCTTTAGACTTACAACCGTTAGGATAAAAGTTGATGGGAGGAATATGCTCAGGCCAGGTTGATACCCATTCTTCTTCCTTCTTGCTCCTCTTCCTCCTCCTCTTCTTTTTCTTCTTCTTCATCTTAGGAGGGAGTGGTTGGAGACAAAGCTTCTCCACATATCCTGGTTTATCATTAGAAACAATAGGGGAAACTTGGGAGAAACTCTCCTTTTTATTAGCAGAAATATAAGAGACATTTTTATACTTTGGTAAAGTTACCTCCTTTCTAATCTTACTTATGTAATCATTTTCATGGCAATTAACAACACAATAGAGATGACAATTTTGCAAAGTGTTTTTTATTCCTATGGCATTAACATCAAGCCAAGAAGTCTTTTCTGATAACTCCTCACACATTAAAAATAACATAAGCTCATCATAAAGATCAGAGGTGATCATGTTATCCCACAACTGGTTAACAGTTATGTTTTGAAAGTGCATGCATTGAAAATTAAAGTGACCCTCTATACAGCAAAGTTCACAAGTAAAAGGATAAAGGTCACACAATTCTCTAGCAATTTCATTTAAATCTCTGACCCAAGTGATTGTTCTTTCATGCTTATGTTGCTTACAATACTTCTCTTCTTCAATCATAGGCCCTTCACAAGGTCTATCCACTCCACAAAAATTAACATGCTTATATAAAACTTCATTTTTAGGAATTGGATCATGCATGTTGCAATCATCATGAACAATTTCAGTTTCTTTGCAAATCTCTTTAAAATGTTTATGATGCTTGATCCAATCCTCCTTAGGCATATTAAGATGTGAAGCAAAATATTTGAGGAAATCAACAAGGAGTTGAGAATCAAGCCCAAACTTAGCACTAAACTTATTAAAACTTGTAGTTTCAACAAAGGACTTAATGCAATCATACTCATAAATTATACCCGACTCTTTACCTTTGTCGATCTCCCAATCTTCAGTGTTGCGTTGAATTCTTTCAAGGAGTTCCCATTTAGCATCAATCTTTTCGTTTGTGAAAGAACCCATAGAGGAAGCATCGAGCAAATCTTTATCCTGTCGAGAAAGCCTCGCATAGAAATTAGTAATAATCATATCTTTGGGGAGCCCATGGTTAGGACATTTTAGCATTAACGTTTTCAGTCTCCCCCAAGCTTGAGCTATGCTCTCTCCGTCATGAGGATAGAAATTATAAACATAATTCCTATTCTCATGGACTTCATGAAGAGGATAAAACTTGGAGTAAAAGAGAGACTAGATCTCTTCCCAATCCAGCAAGTGCGAGTTATCGAGAAGCTTATACCAATCTGAAGCTTTATCTATAAGTGATACGGCGAACAATTTCCTCATGACAAACTCCCTTGATACACCTGCAAGCTTAAATAATGAACATAGTTGTGACAGATATAGCAAGTGTTCACCGGGATGTCTGTCTCCTGCATAACGATTAGACAAAACATAATCGATAATACCAGCTGGTATTTTATAGGGCACAATTTCAGTAGGGGGAGGAGCAACCACCACAGGTGTGGGGCGTCTTCCCGCAAGCAACGATCCAATAGCACGGTTTTCCATAAACATAACTAGTGAAACTAAAAACAAGAAACGAAAAGATTTAATTGCAAGATCTAAAGATATACCTTCAAGCACTCACTTCCCCGGCAACGGCGCCAGAAATAGCTTGATGTCTACACACGCTTCTACTCTTGTAGACTATGTTGGGCTTCCAAGCGCAGAGGTTTGTAGGACAGCAGCAATTTCCCTCAAGTGGATGACCTAAGATTTATTGAACTCAGGGAAGTAGAGGTTGAAGATGGTCTCTCTTAAGCAACCCTGCAACTAAGATACAAGAAGTCTCTTGTGTCCCCAACACACCTAATACAACTAGGAGTTGTATAGGTGCACTAGTTCGGCGAAGAGATGGTAAAATATGGATGATAGGAGTGGCAAAGCAAAGTAATATAAATCTGTAATAAAAAGTGCAGCAAGCAAACAAGTGGTAAACGTGAGCACAAATGGTATTGCAATGGAGGAAACAAGGCCTAGGGATCATACTTTCACTAGAGGCAACTCCCAACAACATTAACATAATCGAATCACATGATATTTCCCATAAAACATGCAATGGAGACGCACCCGGAGGTCATTCCTTCGTGGTCAAGAGAGGACGAGAATTATGTAGGGCTACAAAAGCACACCTCAAAGTTCGTAGTTCTCAATCTAAGGATTTCCCAATGTCACCGCGGCCATCCAAAGAGAGTCCCACAATCACCACAACATATCTAAAGGATAGTCAAAGACAAGCACCAAGAGACTCTCAATCTTCAATCAACACACAAGAGAGGAAATCACTCATGAAAATATTTTTCTAATCCATGTCCAATAGACCGCTGTCACCTTGGTCTCGGGGATTATACTAGATAAAGACAAGTGAGTACATCAATCCAATACATAGAGGAAGGGGAAATATCATGGGATCACCCTAGATTAACATAGCCTATGATCACAACGAAGATCACATCATGGGAGAGAGAGATAATCATATAGCTACACGTACGAGCCCTCGGCCTCGATCAAGAATGGTATTCACTTGGGTATCGGTATCTTCATAGGTGATGGTGTGGGTACCCTCTTCTGGCTTGACCCGTGGCTCTGTTGAAACTCATCGTGCACCGAATATCTATCCCTTTTTGGCATTTGCTCATATCTGGTGCTTTTGGTTTTCTTAGCGACACACAATGGGAATAGAAACATCATGTTCCGACGAACACTTGGCCCCAAGGAAACCTTAGCTTGGATCAAGCTGCGGGTGGTTCTTACACCATTGCTTCCATGGTCCTCAAATGTTGTGTCATGACACCTCACAATATCTGGGCTCTTCTATGTTGGCTCGGCATACCGTGCCCTTTGCCAGCGCCAACCCTTGCGTATAGTGTCCACTTGTGAAAAGCTTCGTTGCCTCTGAAGATAAAAATATTTGTTTGGTATCTCCTCCATGATCACCTCTGCTCAGGTATGGAGGTGGAGAAATGGCATGGGGCGCACGATGGCCTTTGTCTTCTTTGCGTTGTTTTCGAGTCTGGGACCCACATTTTCTTCTGTTGTCCTGCTGCCTTCTTGACCTAAGTGGCAGGCCCCGGACCTAGGCAAGTTCCTGGATGCTTCGGCCAATTGTATCGGTAGGACGAGGTGCCTCTTCTGGTTAGTGTTTGCGGAGATTATCTGAACCCTATGGACTATATGTAACAAGATGGTTATCGAGCGGATCTTTTTGAGACGTGCTTCTAACTCTGTATTTAAATTTTTGTCTGTTTTCCAGCACTGCCACCCGCTATGTAGGCAGCAGAACAGGGACCAACTAGAGAACATGATTGATGATCTTCTGGTGGTAGGACTCCCTCGTGCTTCACACCCTAGTCATTGATCTTCTGCCTCTGAGGAGTCATGTATCGCCTTTTCTTTTGCTTTTGGGCGTGTTTGTGTTATTGCCCAACAGAACTCTCTTTTTACTTTCATGCACTTGAACTACTTGTACGGACGTGGTGGTTGATTTATTTATCAAGTAGAGTGAATGCCTATTTCAAGAGTATATTGATTATTCTTCTGATTGCTTTCGTGCCTTTGGACCATTGGGGTTCGTTTCATCATCGATCTGATCTGAATTTTTTCGAGCAGATGCCCCTGTGGGCCTAAATCACTATTTTGACCCTTTTAGAAAAGTTACTCCCTCCTTCCATGTATATAGGTCCTAATGCGTTTTTCAAGACTAACTTTGACCACATGTTAGAGCAATAATATATGACATGCAAGTTACACAAAGCACACCATAAAATTCGTATGTGGAAGGAGCTTGTAATGATATAATTTTCACATTATACATCTCATATAATATTAATCTTATAAATAGTGAAAAGGCAACCTCAAAAAATGTATTAGGCCCTATATATATGGAAGGAGGGAGTAAGCACGATCTGACCCATGTTTCAATTTTTTCGGATCTGGCCCTTTTCCTACTGCCAAGGCCGATCGCGGTAGAGTACAGCTGCATACCGCTAGGGGGCTGGCGGTAGGGGTGATGGCAGAACAAACAAAGTCGACGTGGATTACTACCCTACCGCCGGGGCCACTGATGTCTACACACGCTTCAACTCTTGTAGACTATGTTGGGCCTCCAAGCGCAGAGGTTTGTAGGACAGCAGCAATTTCCCTCAAGTGGATGACCTAAGGTTTATCGTGAAGGAAATATGCCCTAGAGGCAATAATAAATTTATTATTTATTTCCTTATATCATGATAAATGTTTATTATTCATGCTAGAATTGTATTAACCGGAAACTTAGTACATGTGTGAATACATAGACAAAACAGAGTGTCCCTAGTATGCCTCTACTAGACTAGCTCATTGATCAAAGATGGTTATGTTTCCTAGCCATAGACATGAGTTGTCATTTGATCAACGGGATCACATCATTAGGAGAATGATGTGATGGACAAGACCCATCCGTTAGCTTAGCACTATGATCGTTTAAGTTTTACTGCTATTGCTTTCTTCATGACTTATACATGTTCCTATGACTATGAGATTATGCATCTCCCGAATACCGGAGGAACACTTTGTGTGCTACCAAACGTCACAACGTAACTGGGTGATTATAAAGGTACTCTACAGGTGTCTCCGAAGGTACTTGTTGGGTTGGCGTATTTCGAGATTAGGATTTGTCACTCCGATTGTCGGAGAGGTATCTCTGGGCCCACTCGGTAATGCACATCACTATAAGCCTTGCAAGCATTGCAGCTAATGAGTTAGTTGCAGGATGATGTATTACGGAACGAGTAAAGAGACTTGCCGGTAACGAGATTGAACTAGGTATTGAGATACCGACGATCGAATCTCGGGCAAGTAACATACCGATGACAAAGGGAACAACGTATGTTGTTATGCAGTTTGACCGATAAAGATCTTCGTAGAATATGTAGGAGCCAATATGAGCATCCAGGTTCCGCTATTGGTTATTGACCGGAGATGAGTCTCGGTCATGTCTACATAGTTCTCGAACCCGTAGGGTCCGCACGCTTAACGTTTGATGACGATCGGTATTATGAGTTTATGAGTTTTGATGTACCGAAGGAGTTCGGAGTCCCGGATGAGACCGGGGACATGACGAGGAGCCTCGAAATGGTCGAGACGTAAAAATCGATATATTGGACGACTATATTCGGACATCGGAAAGGTTCTGAGTGATTCGGGTATTTTCGAAGTACTGGGGAGTTACGGGAATAGAAGAGAGAGGCCAAAAGGAAGGAGGCGCGTGCCCCCCTTCTGGTCCGAATTGGACAAGGGGTGCAGCCCCCTTTTCCTTCTCCCTCTCCCCCTCTTTCCTTCTCTCCTACTCCGGAAAGGAAAGGGGAATCCTACTAGGACTTGGGATTCCTAGTAGGACTCCCCACACTTGGCGCGCCCCCTCTAGGGCCGGCCTCTCCCTTGCTCCTTTATATACGGGGGCAGGGGGGCACCCGAGGACACACAAGTTGAATTGTTCCAGCCTTGTGCGGTGCCCCTCTCCACAGAAACACACCTCGGTCATACCGTTGCAGTGCTTAGGAGAAGCCCTGTGCCGGTGAATACATCATATCCGTCACCACGCCGTCGTGCTGACGAAACTCTCCCGTGAAGCTCAACTGGATCAAGAGCTCGTGGGACGTCATCAAGCTGAACGTGTGCTGAACGCGGAGGTGCCGTACGTTCGGTGCTTGATCGGTTGAATCGCGAAGAAGTTCGACTACATCAACCGCGTCACTTGACGCTTCCGCTTCCGGTCTACGAGGGTACGTAGACACACTCTTCCCTCTCGTTGCTATGCATCTGGTAGATAGATCTTGTGTGATCGTAGGAAAATTTTAAAATACTATGTTCCACATCAGTGGTATCAGAGCCAGGTCTATGCGTAGATGATATGCACGAGTAGAACACAATGAGTTGTGGGCGATACTAGTCATACTGCTTACCAGCATGTCATACTTTGCTTCGGCGGTATTGTGAGATGAAGCAGCCCGGACCGACATTACGCGTACGCTTACGCGAGACTGGTTTCACCGTTATGAGCACTCGTTGCTTAAAGGTGACTGGCGGGTGTCTGTCTCTCTCACTTTAGCTGAATCAAGTGTGGCTACGCCCGGTCCTTGTGAAGGTTAAAACAACACATACTTGACGAAACATCGTTGTGGTTTTGTATGCGTAGGTAAGAACGGTTCTTGCTAAGCCCGTAGCAGCCACGTAAAACTTGCAACAACAAAGTAGAGGACGTCTAACTTGTTTTTGCAGGGCATGTTGTGATGTGATATGGTCAAGACATGATGAGTTATACGGTTTTGTATGAGATGATCATGTTTTGTAATGTTATCGGCAACTGGCAGGAGCCATATGGTTGTCGCTTTATTGTATGAAATGCAATCGCCATGTAATTGCTTTACTTTATCAGTAAGCAGTAGCGATAGTCGTAGAAGCAATAGTTGGCGAGACGACAACGATGCTACGATGGAGATCAAGGTATCACGCCGGTGACGAAGGTGATCATGACGGTGCTTTGGAGATGGAGATCAAAAGCACAAGATGATGATGGCCATATCATGTCACATATTTTGATTGCATGTGATGTTTATCTTATTATGCTTCTTATTTTGCTTAGAACGATGGTAGCATGATAAGATGATCCCTTACTAAATTTCAACGTATAAGTGTTCTCCCTGAGTATGCACCGTTGCGAAAGTTCGTCGTGCCGAGACACCACGTGATGATCGGGTGTGATAAGCTCTACGTTCAAATACAACGGGTGTAAGCCAGTTTTGCACACGCAGAATACTCGGGTTAAACTTGACGAGCCTAGCATATGCAGATATGGCCTCGGAACACTGGAGACCGAAAGGTCGAGCGTGAATCATATAGTAGATATGATCAACATAAGATGTTCACCATTGAAACTACTCCATCTCACGTGATGATCGGACATGGTTTAGTTGATTTGGATCACGTGATCATTTAGATGACCGGAGGGATGTCTATCTAAGTGGGAGTTCTTTAAGTAATATGATTAAATTGAACTTTAATTTATCATGAACTTAGTCCTGGTAGTATTAGCATATCTATGTTGTATAACAATAGCTCGCGATGTTGCTCCATGTTTATTTTTTATATGTTCCTAGAGAAAACTAAGTTGAAAGATGTTAGTAGCAATGATGCGGAATTGTTCCGTGATCTGAGGATTATCCTCATTGCTGCACAGAGAATTATGTCCTTGATGCACCGCTAGGTGACAGACCTATTGCAGGAGCAGATGCAGACGTTATGAACGTTTTGACAAAAGCTCGGTATGATGACTACTTGATAGTTTAAGTGCACCATGCTTTACGGCTTAGAACCAGGACTTCAAAAACGTTTTGAACGCCACGGAGCATATAAGATGTTTCAAGAGTTGAAATTAGTATTTCATACTCATGCCCATGTCGACAGGTATAAGACCTCTGACAGTACTTTGCCTACAAGATGGAGGAGAATAGCTCAACCAGTGAGCATGTGCTCAGATTGTCTGGGTACTACAATTACTTGAATCAAGTGGGAGTTAATCTTCCAGATAAGATAGTAATTGACAAAGTTCTCTAGTCACTATCACAAAGTTAGTAGAACTTCGTGATGAACTATAATATGTAAGGGATGACGAAGGTAATTCCCGAGCTCTTCGCGATGCTGAAATCGGCGAAGGTAGAAATCAAGAAAGAGCATCAAGTGTTGATGGTTAATAAGACCACTTGTTTCAAGTAAAGGGCAAAGGGATAAAAGGGGAACTTCAAAAAGAATGACAAGCAAGTTGTCACTCCCATGAAGAAACCCAAAGCTAAACTCAAGCCTGAAACTAAGTGCTTCTACTGCAAAGGAAATGGTCACTGGAAGTGGAACTGCCCTAGATATTTGGCGGATAAGAAGGATGGCAAAGTGAACAAAGGTATATTTTGATATACAGATTATTGATGTGTACTTTACTAGTGTTCATAGCAACCCCGGGGTATTTGATACCGGTTCAGTTGCTAAAATTAGTAACTCGAAACGAGAATTGCAGAATGAACAGAGACTAGTTAAAGGTGAAGTGATGATGTGTGTTGGAAGTGGTTCCAAGATTGATATGATCATCATCGCACACTCCCTATACTTTCGGGATTAGTGTTGAACCTAAATAAGTGTTATTTGGTGTTTGTGTTGAACATGAATATGATTTGATCATGTTTAGTGCAATACAGTTATTCATGTAAGTTAGAGAATAATTGTTGTTCTGTTTACATGAATAAAACCTTCTATGGTCATACACCCAATGAAAATGGTTTGTTGGATCTCGATCGTGTGATACACATATTCATAATATTGAAGCCAAAAGATGCAAGGTTAATAATGATAGTGCAACTTATTTGTGGCACTGCCATTTAGGTCATATTGGTGTAAAGCGCATGAAGAAACTCCATAGTAATGGACTTTTGGAATCACTTGATTATGAATCACTTGGTGCTTGCGAACCATGCCTCATGGGCAAGATGACTAAAACTCCGTTCTCCGGAACTGTGGAGCGAGCAACAGAGTTGTTGGAAATCATACATACTGATGTATGCGGACCAATAAGTGTTGAAGCTCACGGCGGGTATCGTTATTTTCTGACCTTCACTGATGATTTGAGCAGATATGGGTATATCTACTTAATGAAGCACAAGTCTGAAACATTTGAAAAGTTCAAAGAATTTCAGAGTGAAGTAGAGAATCATCGTAACAAGAAAATAAAGTTTCTACGATCTGATCGTGGAGGAGAATATTTGAGTTACGAGTTTGGTCTTCATTTGAAACAATGTGGAATAGTTTCACAACTCACGCCACCCGGAACGCCACAGCGTAATGGTGTGTCCGAACGTCGTAACCGTACTTTATTAGATATGGTGCGATCGATGATGTCTCTTACCGATCTACCACTATCGCTTTTGGGGTTATGCATTAGAGACAGCTACATTCACGTTAAATAGGGCACCATCTAAATCCGTGGAGATGACACCGTATGAACTATGGTTTGATGAGAAACCTAAGCTGTCATTTCTTTAAGTTTGGGACTGCGATGCTTATGTGAAAAAGTTTCAACATGATAAGCTCGAACCCAAATCGGAGAAGTAAATCTTCATAGGATACCCAGAAGAAACTGTTGGGTACACCTTCTATCACAGATCCGAAGGCAAGGTCTTTGTTGCTAAGAGTGGATCCTTTCTAGAGAAGGAGTTTCTCTCGAAAGAAGTGAGTGGGAGGAAAGTGGAACTTGATGAGGTAATTGTACCTTCTCCTGAATTGGATAGTAGTACATCACAGAAACTGGTTCCAGTGATTCCTACACCAATTAGTGAGGAAGCTAATGATGATGATCATGAAACTTCGAATCAAGTTACTGCTAAACTTCGTAGATCAACCAGAGTACGTTCCGCACCAGAGTGGTACGGCAACCCGGTTCTGGAAGTCATGTTACTGGACCATGATGAACCGACGAACTATGAGGAAGCGATGATGAGCCCAGATTCCGCAAAATGGCTTGAGGCCATGAAATCTGAGATGGGATCCATATATGAGAACAAAGTGTGGACTTTGGTTGACTTGCCCGATGATCGGCAGGCCATCGAAAATAAATGGATCTTCAAGAGGAAGACTGACGCCGATGGTAATGTTACTGTCTACAAAGCTCGACTTGTTGCGAAAGGTTTTCGACAAGTTCAAGGTGTTGACTATGATGAGATTTTCTCACCCGTAGCGATGCTTAAGTCTGTCCGAATCATGTTAGCAATTGACACATTTTATGAAATCTGGCAAATGGATAACGAAACTGCGTTCTTTAATGGATTTATTAAAGAAGAATTGTATATGATGCAACCAGAAGGTTTTGTCAATCCTAAAAGTGCTAACAAAATGTGCAAGCTCCAGCGATCCTTCTATGGACTGGTGCAAGCATCTCAGAGTTGGAATATACGCTTTGATAAGTTGATCAAAGCATATAGATTTATACAGACTTGCGGTGACGCCTGTATTTACAAGAAGTGAGTGGGAGCACTACAACCTTTATGATAAGTATATGTGAATGACATATTGTCGATCGGAAATGATGTAGAATTTTCTGGAAAGCATAAAGGAGTGTTTGAAAGGAGTTTTTCAAAGAAAGACCTTGGTGAAGCCGCTTACATATTGGGCATGAAGATCTATAGAGATAGATCAAGATGCTTGATAAGACTTTCGATGAGTACATATCTTGATAAGATTTTGAAGTAGTTCAAAATGGATCAGTCAAAGAAGGAGTTCTTGCCTGACTTGTAAGGTGTGAAGTTGAGTAAGACTCAAAGCCAGACCATGGCAGAAAAATATAGAGAGAATAAAAGTCATTCCCTATGCCTCAGCCATAGGTTCTATAAAGTATGCCATGCTGTGTACCAAACATGTTGTGTACCTTGCCATGAGTTTGTCAAGGGAGTACAATAGTGATCCAGGAGTAGATCACTGTACAGCGGTCAAAATTATCCTTAGTAACTGGATGACTAAGGAAATGTTTCTCGATTATGGAGGTGATAAAGAGTTCGTCGTAAAGGGTTACGCCGATGCAAGCTTTGACACTAAATCCAGATGACTCTAAGTATCAATCTGGATGCGTATTGAAAGTGGGAGCAATTAGCTAGAGTAGCTCTATGCAGAGCATTGTAGACATAGAAATTTGCGAAATACATACTGATCTGAATGTGACAGACCCGTTGACTAAACTTCTCTCACAAGCAAAACATGATCACACCTTATTACTCTTGGGTATTAATCACATAGCGATGTGAACTAGATTATTGACTCTAGTAAACCCTTTGGGTGTTGGTCACATGGTGATGTGAACTATGGGTGTTATTCACATAACGATGTGAACTATCGGTATTAAATCACATGGCGATGTGAGCTAGATTATTGACTCTAGTGCAAGTGGGAGACTGAAGGAAATATGCCCTAGAGGCAATAATAAATTTATTATTTATTTCCTTATATCATGATAAATGTTTATTATTCATGCTAGAATTGTATTAACCGGAAACTTAGTACATGTGTGAATACATAGACAAAACAGAGTGTCCCTAGTATGCCTCTACTAGACTAGCTCATTGATCAAAGATGGTTATGTTTCCTAGCCATAGACATGAGTTGTCATTTGATCAACGGGATCACATCATTAGGAGAATGATGTGATGGACAAGACCCATCCGTTAGCTTAGCACTATGATCGTTTAAGTTTTACTGCTATTGCTTTCTTCATGACTTATACATGTTCCTATGACTATAAGATTATGCAACTCCCGAATACCGGAGGAACACTTTGTGTGCTACCAAACGTCACAACGTAACTGGGTGATTATAAAGGTACTCTACAGGTGTCTCCGAAGGTACTTGTTGGGTTGGCGTATTTCGAGATTAGGATTTGTCACTCCGATTGTCGGAGAGGTATCTCTGGGCCCACTCGGTAATGCACATCACTATAAGCCTTGCAAGCATTGTAGCTAATGAGTTAGTTGCAGGATGATGTATTACGGAACGAGTAAAGAGACTTGCCGGTAACGAGATTGAACTAGGTATTGAGATACCGACGATCGAATCTCGGGCAAGTAACATACCGATGACAAAGGGAACAACGTATGTTGTTATGCGGTTTGACCGATAAAGATCTTCGTAGAATATGTAGGAGCCAATATGAGCATCCAGGTTCCGCTATTGGTTATTGACCGGAGATGAGTCTCGGTCATGTCTACATAGTTCTCGAACCCGTAGGGTCCGCACGCTTAATGTTTGATGACGATCGGTATTATGAGTTTATGAGTTTTGATGTACCGAAGGAGTTCGGAGTCCCGAATGAGACCGGGGACATGACGAGGAGTCTCGAAATGGTCGAGACGTAAAAATCGATATATTGGACGACTATATTCGGACATCGGAAAGGTTCCGAGTGATTCGGGTATTTTTGAAGTACTCGGCAGTTACGGGAATAGAAGAGAGAGGCCAAAAGGAAGGAGGCGCGTGCCCCCCTTCTGGTCCGAATTGGACAAGGGGTGCAGCCCCCTTTTCCTTCTCCCTCTCCCCCTCTTTCCTTCTCTCCTACTCCGGAAAGGAAATGGGAATCCTACTAGGACTTGGGAGTCCTAGTAGGACTCCCCACACTTGGCGCGCCCCCTCTAGGGCCGGCCTCCCCCTTGCTCCTTTATATACGGGGGCAGGGGGGCACCCGAGGACACACAAGTTGAATTGTTCCAGCCGTGTGCGGTGCCCCTCTCCACAGAAACACACCTCGGTCATACCATTGCAGTGCTTAGGAGAAGCCCTGTGCCGGTGAATACATCATATCCGTCACCACGCCGTCGTGCTGACGAAACTCTCCCGTGAAGCTCAACTGGATCAAGAGCTCGTGGGACGTCATCAAGCTGAACGTGTGCTGAACGCGGAGGTGCCGTACGTTCGGTGCTTGATCGGTTGAATCACGAAGAAGTTCGACTACATCAACCGCGTCACTTGACGCTTCTGCTTCCGGTCTACGAGGGTACGTAGACACACTCTTCCCTCTCGTTAATATGCATCTGGTAGATAGATCTTGCGTGATCGTAGGAAAATTTTAAAATACTACGTTCCCCATCATATCGAACTCAGGGAAGTAGAGGTTGAAGATGGTCTCTCTCAAGCAACCCTGCAACTAAGATACAAGAAGTCTCTTGTGTCCCCAACACACCTAATACAACTAGGTGCACTAGTTCGGCCAAGAGATGGTAAAATATGGATGATAGGAGTGGCAAAGCAAAGTAATATAAATCTGTAATAAAAAGTGCAGCAAGCAAACAAGTGGTAAACGTGAGCACAAATGGTATTGCAATGGTGGAAACAAGGCCTAGGGATCATACTTTCACTAGAGGCAACTCCCAACAACATTAACATAATCGAATCACATGATATTTCCAATAAAACATGCAATGGAGACGCACCCGGAGTTCATTCCTTCGTGGTCAAGAGAGGACGAGAATTATGTAGGGCTACAAAAGCACACCTCAAAGTTCGTAGTTCTCAATCTAAGGATTTCCCAATGTCACCGCGGCCATCCAAAGAGAGTCCCACAATCACCACAACATATCTAAAGGATAGTCAAAGACAAGCACCAAGAGACTCTCAATTTTCAATCAACACACAAGAGAGGAAATCACTCATGAAAATATTTTTCTAATCCATGTACAATAGACCGCTGTCACCTTGGTCTCGGGGATTATACTAGATAAAGAGAAGTGAGTACATCAATCCAATACATAGAGGAAGGGGAAATATCATGGGATCACCCTAGATTAACATAGCCTATGATCACAACGAAGATCACTTCATGGGAGAGAGAGATAACCACATAGCTACACGTACGAGCCCTCGGCCCCGGAGAAGACTACTCACACATGGACATGGTGAGGAGGAGGTTGATGATGGTGTTGATGGAGAGGGGCAGCCCCGCGAGGAGGCGGCGGCCGGCGGCGGCCACGGAGGCGGCGGCGGCGAGAAGGAGACGGCGGCGGCCCTAGGGGGCGGCGGCGGCCCTAGGGGCAGCGGCTCCTTGGCTCCCCTTCTTCCTTGTGGATGGTGCTGCAATGGTGCTGGTCCTCCCCTCCAAGACGGCGGCTTGGGAGGAGGAAAATTCGTGGCCCTTGGTGACGTAGGTTTCCTCTCTTTATATAGACTCTCGGATTCCCGTCATCAGATTTTGGGCCTCAGTAAAACGGGCTTTACTCGGCCGTCCGGACTCCGATTTGGACGAATTTTATATCCAGAAGCATCGCCTCGAAATTCCCCACAACTTTTGCATCTAGACTTTTTCCGTTTGATGTCGTCTTCGGGCCGAAACGTGACCATCTTTAAAAACGTTCTCAGACAGATTTCAGGAAAGTCAGAGTCCTACTCCAATACGACTCCTTTTGCGTTTTTGTCAATTTCCAAGTAATTCCTACACAATAAAGTGTAAAAGAAGAACATTGTGCACTTTTGCAACCATTAGTAGGTTAGTCAAAATATGATCAAAAGTGTATGAAAGTGCATAAATATCATAGCAATATCACACAAAAAGGGAATGGAGCAAGCAGAAATTATAGATACCTTTTGGACGTATCAACACCCCCAAGCTTAATTCCTGCTCGTCCTCGAGTAGGTAAATGATAACAAGCATAATTTCTGTGGTGACATGCTATTAACCATATAAGAACTTTTCATAGTCACATGACAAGTGCTTACTGAGACAATGAATCTATAATAATTAAGTTGCCTCATGAGAAAATCACAAAGAACTGAAAGTTTTACAATATGATACTGAAACACTCAATAGATTTGCAATGAGCATGGTGTGCAAACATGACAAAGTGATATCTCGCTTGCCCCCTTTAGTGAAGCAAAACATAAATGCAGGGGCACCTCCAAAGTTTAAGTGACGACTAGATACAATGATTTCAGAATAAACGATATCATAATCATGCAAAAGACAATGGTACTTTGGGACAATGCACATTACACTCAGAATGACAATCATGCTCTAAATAGTTGGTGCTTTAAAGAAGGTGGAGACTCTCGAACCGTGGCTTTTGTTGGCAAGGTTGAAAACCCGTGGTGGGAAACAAAGACAAAACATGTACCAGAGCTCTTGGTTTTAAAAACAGAGGTAATAATTATATTTTTAAATTATGCATATTTCGTCAACGAATGCTAGCAGATAACTCAATTACTTCTCGAGCTGGACAAGTTTCGAGGAACGGCTCCCGAATGAGGACGATCACATCCTCTTAATCTCCTTTGTTTATCACTGCCAAAGTTTTCTGATTTCTCATGAACAAAGCATGAAGGAGGGTTTGTTTGTTGTATAATTTTTTAATGAGCTGGGCGCACTCTATGCCAGTTCCTTCTCGTATTATGGGTTTGCACATTAGACATGCAATCCCGGGGTGAAGCTTGTCCAACTTAAAAAGATCATGAATTAACTACTACTTCCTCATGAGCTAAAACAGAGGCACAAAAGAGAAATGCTTTTTTTTTTGAATAATTTCGAGATGGTACATGAAAGTCTTCGTTAGGAATGGCAGGTAAATACCATGTATAGGAAGGTATGGTGGACTTATATGGCATAACTGGTTTAAAGGATTTTGGATGCACAAACAGTCAGTCCGCTTAGTACAGGCGAAGGTTAGCAAAAGACTGGGAGCGACCAACTAAAAGAGCAATGACGGTCATAATCATGCAGAGCGACAAAGAAACATTGAATCGGGCATGGAAGTTATATCGCTACTCAGAAATTAAAGATCATCAAGGCTTGATAGACTTTCTTTACAGTCTTAAATATGCGTGAGCATACGCCAAGTCAATCAAAATAAATTCTCGGAGGAAGATATCACTAGACCATACCACATCATAGGCAAACAAATCATGTTGGTACTCCAATAACACATTGAGAACCCCCCAGCTATTTGAGACTAACCATAAGAAAACATGAACTACTAAGCACCATTATGCACATAGCATTTTTATCATAGACATATCAACCAGTGCAACAGAAGCCAACTCTCTTGACAAGATAAGCATGATAACTAAAGAGAGTTCCAGCGACCAACTAAACAAAAGCTCTTCAAAAAGTAAAGCATGAAAACTAAGAGCTGAACATGATAGTAGCTATTGAAAGACAAAGAACATACACATCAAAGATAGACATGAAAATTCTATGTTATGTTCTAGGTTGAAGTGGAGCGTGTTTCTCTCCCACACAAAGAAAGCTGAGTTCCAACTCGTTATGAACAGCAAGCAAAGCTAAAGAAAACTAAAAAGGAAACTAAAAGCAAGACGCTCCAAGCATAGCACATAACACATGAAGTGATAAAAATATAGTGGAACGAAAGACGAACTGATAATGTTGATGGAGAAGGGGATGCACGGGGGCATCCCCAAGCATAGACGCTTGAGTCTTCTTGAATATTTCTTGGGGGTGCACGGGGGCATCCCCAAGCTTGAGCGTTTGACACTCCTGAATCTTTTTATCATCTTCCCTCGCACACTTGAAAACTCCCTTCATACATAACTCATCATAATCTGATTAGCGAGGTTAGTACCCATAACAAAATAATTGTTCCTTGCTGGAAATAAGGATATTATTGAAGGTCTACTGTTTCTCAAGATTGCCAAAAGGTTTTTGCAAAGAAAAAGGAAGCTCAAGGTTTGCAAAATGAAGAAAAGGCAAAACAGGACAGCATCTGTGAAAAACAGACGAGCAGGTAGTAAATAATTTTTTCGGGGCACTTCTGCAACTCAAATCAAAAAACTCAGAACAGACGCCTGAAAGCCAATTGTATAGAGCACGCTGTCGAAAAAATTCATACCAAAAAGATGAACTGGAGATTTTATACGAATTTTTCTGTCCAAGGACAGAATCTGTTTCCTGGACAGCACGTCACAACTTTTGAACTTTCTTGCAATCGGAGGCTAAACTTGGCACAAAGCTGAAAAGTAAAGATACAATGATGTTGCTACAGTAGTAAGAAACATCAAGAACACTAAAAACTGAAGGCAAAGATAACAAGGGTTGTCTCCCTAGGGCTCTTTCTTTATAGCCATGAAGATAGGCTTAAGACTTTAATGATGCTCTCGTAGGAATAAGAGTTGAAGAACAAAAGAGAGCATCAGGAAGCAAATACCAAATACATTTAAGCCTAACATGCTTCCTATGCATAGGAATATTGCAATAGAATAATTCATTGAAGCACAAAGCAATAAGCATAGGAAGACAAAACAGGTGCAGCTTCAAAACCTTCAACATAAAGAGAGGGAACTTAATATTATTGAAATATCTATAAGCATATGTTCCCTTCTCATAATAATTTTCAGTGGGATCACGAATAAACTCAACAATATAAGCATCACATAAAGCATTGTTACCATGATCCACATGCAAAAAGGTACTCTTACTCTCCACATAAGCATAATTTTTCTCATTGGTAATAGTGGGAGTAGGACTATCATAAACAACTTGAACACTATAGATTAATTGTGTATTAGGAAGATGGTGTTCAACAAGGGAGTAATTCCCTCCATGATTATGGCAAGTTTCATAAGGATAATTTCTCCTTATGTCATAGGTACCTTTATAATCACTATAGATTGGAGCTATAACATCATCATAGTAGAGAAGAGCATTATCATTGCTAGCAACTATATTTGTAAACATGCTGTCTTTATTCTTACTAGCAAAAGAATTATCAATTGTCACATTACTAGTGGGTAAAGGATTTGCAATCCTATCATCCCCAAGCTTAGAGCTTTCCATATCATCACTTTCAGAGTTGGTACCAAAAAGATTTTCAAGATCATAAGTAGCATTATCATCATTTTCCCAATCACAATAAGTAACATGCATATCATAATCAAAATCATCTTCAATAGTACCTACGGACGTATCATCAAGATGATAACTAAGGCAATAAACTTCACCTTCTTCTTTAGACTTACAACCGTTAGGATAAAAGTTGATGGGAGGAATATGCTCAGGCCAGGTTGATACCCATTCTTCTTCCTTCTTGCTCCTCTTCCTCCTCCTCTTCTTTTTCTTCTTCTTCATCTTAGGAGGGAGTGGTTGGAGACGAAGCTTCTCCACATATCCTGGTTTATCATTAGAAACAATAGGGGAAACTTGGGAGAAACTCTCCTTTTTATTAGCAGAAATATAAGAGACATTTTAATACTTTGGTAAAGTTACCTCCTTTCTAATCTTACTTATGTAATCATTTTCATGGCAATTAACAACACAATAGAGATGACAATTTTGCAAAGTGTTTTTTATTCCTATGGCATTAACATCTAGCCAAGAAGTCTTTTCTGATAACTCCTCACACATCAAAAATAACATAAGCTCATCATAAAGATCAGAGGTGATCATGTTATCCCACAACTGGTTAACAGTTATGTTTTGAAAGTGCATGCATTGAAAATTAAAGTGACCCTCTATACAGCAAAGTTCACAAGTAAAAGGATAAAGGTCACACAATTCTCTAGCAATTTCATTTAAATCTCTGACCCAAGTGATTGTTCTTTCATGCTTATGTTGCTTACAATACTTCTCTTATTCAATCATAGGCCCTTCACAAGGTCTATCCACTCCACAAAAATTAACATGCTTATATAAAACTTCATTTTTAGGAATTGGATCATGCATGTTGCAATCATCATGAACAATTTCAGTTTCTTTGCAAATCTCTTTAAAATGTTTATGATGCTTGATCCAATCCTCCTTAGGCATATTAAGATGTGAAGCAAAATATTTGAGGAAATCAACAAGGAGTTGAGAATCAAGCCCAAACTTAGCACTAAACTTATTAAAACTTGTAGTTTCAACAAAGGACTTAATGCAATCATACTCATAAATTATACCCGACTCTTTACCTTTGTCGATCTCCCAATCTTCAGTGTTGCGTTGAATTCTTTCAAGGAGTTCCCATTTAGCATCAATCTTTTCGTTTGTGAAAGAACCCATAGAGGAAGCATCGAGCAAATCTTTATCCTGTCGAGAAAGCCTCACATAGAAATTAGTAATAATCATATCTTTGGGGAGCCCATGGTTAGGACATTTTAGCATTAACGTTTTCAGTCTCCCCCAAGCTTGAGCTATGCTCTCTCCGTCATGAGGATAGAAATTATAAACATAATTCCTATTCTCATGGACTTCATGAAGAGGATAAAACTTGGAGTAAAAGAGAGACTGGATCTCTTCCCAATCCAGCAAGTGCGAGTTATCGAGAAGCTTATACCAATCTGAAGCTTTATCTATAAGTGATACGGCGAACAATTTCCTCATGACAAACTCCCTTGATACACCTGCAAGCTTAAATAATGAACATAGTTGTGACAGATATAGCAAGTGTTCACCGGGATGTCTGTCTCCTGCATAACGATTAGACAAAACATAATCGATAATACCAGCTGGTATTTTATAGGGCACAATTTCAGTAGGGGGAGGAGCAACCACCACACGTGTGGGGCGTCTTCCCGCAAGCAACGATCCAATAGCACGGTTTTCCATAAACATAACTAGTGAAACTAAAAACAAGAAACGAAAAGATTTAATTGCAAGATCTAAAGATATACCTTCAAGCACTCACTTCCCCGGCAACGGCGCCAGAAATAGCTTGATGTCTACACACGCTTCTACTCTTGTAGACTATGTTGGGCTTCCAAGCGCAGAGGTTTGTAGGACAGCAGCAATTTCCCTCAAGTGGATGACCTAAGATTTATTGAACTCAGGGAAGTAGAGGTTGAAGATGGTCTCTCTTAAGCAACCCTGCAACTAAGATACAAGAAGTCTCTTGTGTCTCCAACACACCTAATACAACTAGGAGTTGTATAGGTGCACTAGTTCGGCGAAGAGATGGTAAAATATGGATGATAGGAGTGGCAAAGCAAAGTAATATAAATCTGTAATAAAAAGTGCAGCAAGCAAACAAGTGGTAAACGTGAGCACAAATGGTATTGCAATGGAGGAAACAAGGCCTAGGGATCATACTTTCACTAGAGGCAACTCCCAACAACATTAACATAATCGAATCACATGATATTTCCCATAAAACATGCAATGTAGACGCACCCGGAGGTCATTCCTTCGTGGTCAAGAGAGGACGAGAATTATGTAGGGCTACAAAAGCACACCTCAAAGTTCGTAGTTCTCAATCTAAGGATTTCCCAATGTCACCGCGGCCATCCAAAGAGAGTCCCACAATCACCACAACATATCTAAAGGATAGTCAAAGACAAGCACCAAGAGACTCTCAATCTTCAATCAACACACAAGAGAGGAAATCACTCATGAAAATATTTTTCTAATCCATGTCCAATAGACCGCTGTCACCTTGGTCTCGGGGATTATACTAGATAAAGAGAAGTGAGTACATCAATCCAATACATAGAGGAAGGGGAAATATCATGGGATCACCCTAGATTAACATAGCCTATGATCACAACGAAGATCACATCATGGGAGAGAGAGATAATCATATAGCTACACGTACGATCCCTCGGCCCCGGAGAAGACTACTCACACATGGACATGGTGAGGAGGAGGTTGATGATGTTGTTGATGGAGAGGTGCAGCCCCGCGAGGAGGCGGCGGCCGGCGGCGGCCACGGAGGCGGCGGCGGCGAGGAGGAGACGGCGGCGGCCCTAGGGGGCGGCGGCGGCCCTAGGGGCAGCGGCTCCTTGGCCCCCCTTCTTCCTTGTGCATGGTGCTGCAATGGTGCTGGTCCTCCCCTCCAAGACGGCGGCTTGGGAGGAGGAAAATTCGTGGCCCTTGGTGACGTAGGTTTCCTCTCTTTATATTTTTTTTTGAGACAATTTCCTCTCTTTATATAGACTCTCGGATTCCCGTCATCAGATTTTGGGCCTCAGTAAAACGGGCTTTACTCGGCCGTCCGGACTCCGATTTGGACGAATTTTATATCCAGAAGCATCGCCTCGAAATTCCCCACAACTTTCGCAAGTAGACTTTTTCCGTTTGACATCGTCTTCGGGCCGGAACGTGACCATCTTTAAAAAACGTTCTCAGACAGATTTCAGGAAAGTCAGAGTCCTACTCCAATACGACTCCTTTTGCGTTTTTGTCAATTTCCAAGTAATTCCTACACAATAAAGTGTAAAACAAGAACATTGCGCACTTTTGTAACCATTAGTAGGTTAGTCCAAATATGATCAAAAGTGTATGGAAGTGCATAAATATCATAGCAATATCACACAAAAAGGGCATGGAGCAAGCAGAAATTATAGATACGTTTTGGACATATCAGCCACTGGCATTAGGATTTAATACCCTACCGCCATCGGCCCTGGTGGTAGGGTACATAACAGGTAAAATGGATAGCTAGGGGGCTGGCGGTAGGGGATAGCTAGGGGCCACCCATGAAGCCAGCCCCCATCTCCTCCTCTTACCTCGTAGAATAGCAGCGCCGGCCATCTCTCCTCCCTTCCACCCCCTTGGATCTCCGTCGATTCTACATCATTTTTGTAGATCGAGATGCCTCCACGGCAAGGAAGGTAACCTATTGCTATCCCTCCAATTAGTTTTTGTACCAATCTTGTATTTTTTTTGTATTATTTGTAACTAGGTATACCCTAGTTCATGTAGTTTTATCATTTTTTGTTGATTGATTGATGAGTAGGTTAGTAGTTATATGGTTGGATGTGCATGGATGGTTTGATTCATATGGATGCATGGTTGGATATAAATGGATGGTTGATTAATATTGGATCTGGATTCATTCATATTGAATAAGTTGATCATATTGCATAGATGTTTATTTTGTGTTGATTCAAATTGGATATGTATTACTTTGTGTTAATTCATATTGGATGGTTGATTCATATTGGATATGGATTGATGTCTCGTTCATATTGCATACTCCCTCCGTTCCTAAATATTTGTCTTTCTAGGGATTTCAACAAGTGACTACATACGAAGCAAAATGAGTGAATCTACACTCAAAAATATGTCTACATACATCCGTATATTGTAACCATTTGAAATGTCTAGAAAGACAAATATTTGGGAACGGAGGGAGTAGATGTTTATTTTATGTTGATTCATATACATATTTTTAATTTTTCAATGTTGTGGATATATATATTCATATTGATCAATGAATATGGATGGATGGTTGTTTGGTCCAGTAATGTTGTTAAGTTGATCAACATTGATAAGTCAAAATTCATTTTTGTGTCATATTCGTAGTGGATAGTTGGTTAGTTGTGGATAGATGCATATATGTTTTTTCAATTTGTGTTGGCAAACAATTTATTTGAATTGGCAATTGTTTGAGCAGGGCTCTTGAAGATGACAACAGCCCTTGGTAAACTATGCTTGACCCTGCCTTCGACAAGGGCCATCACGCACACTTTATCGAGAATGGAGAGGTACATTGTGATGCACATGATCAAATGCATTCAACTTTTTCTGTTCTTTGCAGAAGAAAAGTCATTGATTATTTTGACCCAAATGTTGGCAGATGCCAGATCCAGTGCATATGAGTGTTCACACGAAGGCCTACGAGATGGAGTACTACGTGCAGTACAAGCCGTACTTCCAGAGAGCTGGGTTGCTGTCGTTTGTGCTCCTGTTCAATCGTGTGCCACCGCCGATCAACTACTTGGCTCTAACAACCCTGCTTGACCGTTGGCTGCCGGAGACGCACACTTTACATCTCCCTTATGGGGAGATGACAATGACGCTTGAGGACTTCGCCATGATCACTGGCCTACCGCTGCAGTGCGAGTCTCTCATAGGCTAAGTGGAGAAGGCCAACAAGCGGCTTTACGAACCTCATTGGTGCTTGTCCCCGTCCATCCGTAACGAGGCAGAAGGCGTGGTTGACAACCATATGTCCAGCATCCCCTTCATATGTGGCTCACTACCAATAGGTCTGGATGTCCACCAAATGCCAACCCGCTAACCATGGAGCACTATGCGACGGCGTACCTGTGGTATATTCTATCACAGGTCGTGTTTCTAGACTGCTCATGGGACATCGCCCTTTGGATGTACCTGAATTTCTGGGGGACTGGGATGCGTAGTACGGCTGGTGATCAGCCGAACTCGTGTTTTTATACCTTCCGTAAGAAGCCAATGCAACTCCCGGTTTATGGTTGTATGTATGCTTATTTGAATTGTGTCATCTAATTATGAATTGACTTTTGTAGGTGGACGATGCTTGCCATAGAATTGGAGCGAGATCCAGCATGGGTGGATGTGCCTAGGCCCTCTCCGTTTGGATGTGGGATCGGTTGCTGGCGGGCCGTCCAGAAAAAGAAGCTAGGCTTGATTCAGGGGCCTATGGTGAAGACGATGACTCCTCTCGATACCACACCATGGCCTAATCTTGGGACAGAGTTAAATTGTTCACGGGCATGTCAAAGGCCTTGTACAAGGCCTTCACCAATGAGCTAGACAGTGATACATATCCAATGTATCTATAATTTTTTATTGTTAAATGCTATTATGTTATCACTTTTGCATGTTCTTATATCATTTTATATTATTTTTTCTCGAATAACCTATTAATTTAGTGCCCAGTGCGAGTTCCTGTTTCTGCCTTTTTTGTTTCGCAGAATACCCATATCTAGGAAATTCGAAACAGGATAAAAGATTATGAGTATTTTTTAATGGAAAATATGCAACACGATAAGGTTCGGGAGGCCACAAGAGGAGTTTCTAGAGACCCACAAGCCTAGGGGGTGCCACCCTGGCTTGTGGCTCCCTGAAGGAAATATGCCCTAGAGACAATAATAAAGTTGTTATTTATATTTCCTTATGCATCATGATAAATGCCTTTTATTCATGCCCCGGATGTGATCATGGACATGATAATGAGTCTCGAAATGGTCGAGACATAAAGATTGATATATTGGAAGGTTATATTCGGACACCGGAAGGGTTCTGGGGGTCACCAGATAAATACCGGAGTACCGGGAGGTTACCGGAACCCCCCGGGGAGTATATGGGCCTTAGTGGGCTTCGGGGGGGGGGGGGGAGAGGTACTGCTTATGGCTGGGCCACGCGCCTCCAAGCCTAGTCTAAATTGGACTAGGGGAAGGGGCGGCGCCCCCTCCTTCCTTCTCTTTCTCTTCTTCCCTTCCCCCTTCTCCTACTCCTACTAGGAAAGGGGAGTCCTGCTAGGACTCCCCCTTGGCGCGCCCCCTCCCTAGGCCGACCGCCTCCTCCCTCTCCCTCGTCTATATATGTGGGGAGGGCACCCCTTGGACACACGTCAATTGTTCATAGCCGTGTGCGGTGTCCCCCTCCACAGTTACACACCTCGGTCATATTGTTGCAGTGGTTAGGCGAAGCCTTGCACGGGTAACTTCATCATCATCGTCACCACGCCGTCATGCTGACGAAACTCTCCCACGACACTCAACTGGATTAAGAGTTCGTGGGACGTCATCGAGCTGAACGTGTGCTGAACACGGATTTGCCGTACGTCCGGTGCTTCGATCGGTTGGATCGCGAAGACGTTCGACTACATCAACCGCGTTACTAAACGCTTCCGCTTTCGGTCTACGAGGGTACATGGGCACACTCTACCGCTCATTGCTATGCTTCTCCTAGATAGATCTTGCGTGATCGTAGATTCTTTTTGAAATACTACGTTCCCCAACAGTGGCATCAGAGCCAGGTCTATGCGTAGATGATATGCACGAGTAGAACACAATGAATTGTGGGCAATAATAGTCATACTGCTTACCAACACGTCATAATTTGATTCAACGGTATTGTGAGATGAAGCGGCCTGGACCCACATTACGCGTACGCTTACGCGAGACTGGTTTCACCGTTATGAGCACTCGTTGCTTAAAGGTGACCGGCAGGTGTCTGTCTCTCTCACTTTAGTTGAATCGAGTGTGACTATGTCCGGTCCTTGTGAAAGTTAAAACATCACACTTGACGAAAAATCGTTGTGGTTTTGTATGCGTAGGTAAGAATGGTTCTTGCTAAGCCCGTAGTAGCAAAGTAAAACTTGCAACAACAAAGTAGAGGACGTCTAACTTGTTTTTACAGGGCATGTTGTGATGTGATATGGTCAAGATGTGATGAGTTATACGTTATTGTATGAGATGATCATGTTTTGTAATTTATCGGCAACCGGCAGGAGCCTTATGCTTGTCTCTTTATTGTATGATTTGTGACGGCCATGTAATTGCTTTACTTTATCACTATGAGTTAGCGATAGTAGTAGTAGCAATAGTTGGCGAGATGACCACGACGCTACGATGAAGATCATGGTGTCAAGCCGGTGACGATGGAGATCATGACGATGCTTTGGAGATGAAGATCAAAAGCACAAGATGATGATGGCCATATCATGTCACATATTTTGATTGCATGTGATGTTTATATTATTATGCTTCTTATTTTGCTTAGTACGGTGGTAGCATTATAAGATAACCCCTTACAAAATTTCAAGGTACAAGTGTTCTCCCTGAGTATGTGATACGTCCAAAACGTATCTATAATTTCTGCTTGCTCCATGCCTCTTTTGTGTGATATTGCTATGATATTGATGCTTCCATACACTTTTGATCATATTTGGACTAACCTATTAACTCAGTGCACCACAGTGCCAGTTCCTATTTTCTGCTATTTTTCTATTTCAGATTTCCCCCATATTAAAAGTGCTCCAAAAATTCCGGGAAAAATACAGGAAAAATCAGCGTACAGGAAGCTTCGCGAATAACCAAAGCCGGGCCAGAGGGGAGCCAGGGGTGGCCCAGGCGGCCACCCGGCACGGCCCCACCCCTGGCCGCGCCAGGGGGCGCCTGGGGCCCCGGCTCCGCCTCTGGTGACCCCCCTTCGCATATATATTCCTCGCGTCCCGAAACCCTCGAGGACGGAACCCTTTTTCGCGATCTCGCCTCTGTTCCGCCGCCGCAGCGCTTCCAAGATCGGGAGCATCAGGAGAACTCTTCCCGGCACCCTGCCGGAGGGGAGAACCACCACCAGGAGCTTCTCCACCACCATGGACGCTTCCCGGATGAGTTGTGAGTAGTCCACCTTGGACCATGGGTCCATGATCAGTAGCTATGTGATGTTCTCCTCCCCTCTTTGTTCTTCATGGTTTAGACCTCGTGAGCTGCCCTACATGATCGAGGCACATATGCAATCTTTATGCTGTTGCTCTGCTGAGTTTGCTGGGATCTGATGGATTATGAGATTATGTTCAGATTGTGTTTGAGTAATATATTTGATTCACCTCTTTTATATCTTTGTTCTTGAGTAATTCATGCATGTTCTCCGTTGCTGTTTATTGCTTTGGCCGAGTAGTAGGTAGTAACTCCAAGAGGGAGCGTTATGCTTGATTGTGGGTTCATGCACCCTGATGACTAGCTTGAGTGACAGAAACATGAGTCTAGGGGATGTGCTGTTGCCACAAGGGGGAAAACATCGGTGCTTGTACTTGCGGGTGCAAGGATTGTTTACTTTACGCAAAGTCCTTTTAATGCAGTTGTCTGTTGCTTTGAGTTTACACTTTGGGTGGGATTCGCAACTTAATACCAGCGAGATGTTCTGGATAGATATCTCAAGGTGGATGATTAGTAGTAGATGCAGATGGATTTCGGTCTACTTGCCTTGGCATACCGCCCATGCTTTTGAGCCTCTACCTTTCTTTGCAGCATAGTTAGCATTGGTTTGCGCACATAATCCTGTCAATTGCCCAGCTGTAATTTGTTTACCTCGCTTAGCTATTTTATCGTCTTTTGGGAGAGAGACATCACTAGTGAACATCATGGGACCCCGGTCCATATTACCACCACTGATCACACCTTCTATTTACTTCCTGTTTTTATTCCCTAGTTGCAGTCATAGCTATCATTATTATCTCTTGTGTTTGATCCTTTGTAAACAACAAGGCCGGAGGGATTGACAACCTCTCTGTACTCGTTGGGAGCAAAGTTATCTGTATCTGTGTGCAGGTCCTGTCAACCGCTAAGTTTCTGGCGCCGTTGACACCTACTTGTCGACCCTCGGAGTCTCACGGGATTCGATCCTTGGTATCTTTGCCAAGGGAAACTTGCCGCTACGCTGCATCTCAAACCTTCCACTTGGGGTAACCAACGAGGGGCGAGAAGCCATCAAGCAAAGTTTCTGGCGCCGTTGCCGGTGACTCCACTCTTCAAGATAGGGGAGTTGCCGCTATCTTTTATCTTTGCTTTTTAGTCTTGTTAGTTTACCTTTCTGTTTTTGCTTTAGTGTCCCTTACCAAAAATCACAAAAAATAGTTATCTTGCTTGCTGCTGCTATGGGTTCCACCGAGAACACCAAGTTGTGTGACTTCACTAGTCATAACAACAATGACTTTATCTGCACGCCTATTACTACACCTGCCACTTCAGCACCCTCTTATGAGATTAAACCTGCTTTGCTGAACCTAGTTATGAAAGATCAATTCTCCGGTGCTGGAGATGATGCTGCTTTGCACTTAAATAATTTTGTTGAGCTCTGTGATATGCAAAAGTACCAAGAAATAGATGGTGATATTGTTAAGCTTAAGCTTTTTCCTTTCTCCTTGAGAGGAGGAGCTAAAATCTGGTTTCAATCCTTGCCTAGGAATAGTATAGATTCTTGGGACAAGAGCAAGGATGCCTTTATTGGGAAGTACTACCCCCCTGCTAAAATTATCCAACTAAGGAGTAACATAATGAATTTTAAACAATTGGATAATGAACACGTTGCCCAAGCTTGGGAACGCATGAAATCTCTTGTCAAGAATGGCCCTACTCATGGTTTGACTACTTGGATGGTTATCCAAACTTTTTATGCAGGCTTGAACTTTACCTCGCGGAACTTGTTAGATTCGGCCGCTGGAGGAACCTTTATGTCAACTACACTTGGTGCTGCCACGAAGCTTCTCGACGAGATGATGACCAATTATTCCCAATGACACACCGAACGCGCTCCAACAGGTAGGAAGGTAAACTCTGTCGAGGAGATTTCCTCCCTAAATGAAAAAGTTGACTTGATCATGTCTCTACTTTCCAAGCAATCTTCTATTGATCCTCATGATGTTCCTTTAAATTCTTTGATTGCTCAAGATCAAGTAGATGTGAACTTTATCTCTAGAAACAATTTCAATAACAATGCTTATAGGAGTAATTTTGGTAGCAACCCTAGACCGTTCCCCTCTAATTCCTATGGGAACAACAATACTTATCCTAGCACCAAGAACTCCACTTCTGAACTAGAGATTATGCTTAAAGACTTCATCACTACCCAAAAGGCCTTCAATAAGAGTGTAGAAGAAAAACTAGACAAACTAGATAATCTCTCTTCGAAGGTAGACAATTTAGCCAATGAGGTAGAGTTGCTTAAAATTAGAACTTCTCCTCTTGAGGAGAGGAAGACCACTCCTATGAATGCTATTCAAGTGCAAATTAATGAAAACATTAGGATGATGGCTAATCTTAAAGAGAGATGGGCTAGAGAAAAGGAGGAAGAAGATAGAATTAAGAGCCTTCCTACCCACCACACTGTTGCTACTATCCAAGTTGTTGAGGATATCCAAACTATTAGCACCCAATGCACTCCTAGTCCCATTGGACCTATTAATGGTGATGCTATGACCTCAACCGTAAAAGAAGAAACTCCTATAACCATAGAAGCTACCAAACAAGTGAGCCTAAAGGACACCACTTCCACTTTACTTGATAGTAGTGACCTTGATTTTGATAATTGCACCCTTTCTGAAGTTATTGGTTTTCTTCACAAGATGTCTAGAGATCCCCACACTAGCACACTTAATCTTGCCTTCACGGAGCATATCACTAATGCTCTCATCAAAGCTAGGGAGGAGAAGCTTAGGGTAGAAGCCTCCATACCTAGAAAGCTAGAAGATGGTTGGGATCCTATGATTAAAATTAAGTTGAATAACTTCTCTTGCTATGCTTTATGTGATGTTGGAGCTAGTACCTCCGTTATGCCCAAAAGAATGTATGATATGCTTGAATTGAAACTTTTTGATCCTTGTTCTTTTGGTGTTCGTCTTGTTGATTCTTCCGTAAAGAAACCTTTGGGGAAGATCAACGATGTTCTTATCATTTTCAATGACAATTATGTTCCCGTTGATTTTACTATTATGGATATTGAATGTGAACCTCCTTGTCCAATTATTTTGGGACGTCCTTTTCTTCGCACCGTTGGTGCTATCATTGACATGAAAGAGGGGAATATAAAATTCCAACTCCCTCTCAAGAAAGGGATGGACCACTTCCCTAGAAAGAAGATTAAGTTGCCTTTTGAGTCCGTTACACGGGCTAGCTATTCTCTTACTCTTGATAAAACTTGATCTTTTTGCATCATGCCTAGCTTAAAGGCATAAAAGAAAGCGCTTTTGGGAGGAAGCACACAACGAATAAGGTTTTATTTTGCTTTTGTTGTGTCTTGATGTTTGTTACTACAGTAGCATCATCATTGTATCTTTTCTTTTCAGCTTTGTGCCAAGTTTAGCCTCCGATTGCAAGAAAGTTCAAAAGTTGTGACGTGCTGTCCAGGAAACAGATTCTGTCCTTGGACAGAAAAATTGTTATAAAATCATCAGCTCATCTTTTTGACCTGAATTGTTTTGACAGCGTGCTCTATACAATTGGCTTTTGAGCGTCTGTTCTGAGGTTTTTGATTTAAGTTGCAGAAGTGCCCCGAAAAAATAATTTACTACCTGCTGGTCTGTTTTTCACAGATTCTGTCCTGTTTTGCCTTTTCTTCGTTTTGCAAACCTTGAGCTTGCTTTTTCTTTGCAAAAACCTTTTGGCAATCTTGAGAAACAGTAGCTCTTCAAGATTATCCTTATTTTCCAGTCGGGAAAAATTATTTTATTGTGGGTACTAACCTCGCTAATCAGATTATGATGAGTTATGTATGAAGGGATTTTTCAAGTGTGCGAGGGAAGATGATAAAAGAAGATTCAGGAGGGTCAAACGCTCAATCTTGGGGATGCCCCCGTGCACCCCCAAGAAATATTCAAGAAGACTCAAGCGTCTAAGCTTGGGGATGCCCCCATGCATCCCCTTCTCCGTCAACAATTATCTGTTCGTCTTTCGTCCCACTATATTTTAATCACTTCATGCGTTATGTGCTATGCTTGGAGCGTCTTGCTCTTAGTTTCCTTTTTTTAGTTTTATTTAGCTTTGCTTGCTGTTCATAACAAGTTAGAACCCATCTTTCTTTGTGTGGGAGAGAAACACGCTCCACTTCAACCTAGAACACAACATAGGATTTTCATGCTTATCTTTGCTGTGTGTGTTCTTTGTCTTTCCATAGCTGTTGTCATGTTTAGCTCTTAGTTTTCATGCTTTTCTTTTTAAAGAGCTTTTGTTTAGTTGGTTGTTGAACTCTCTTGAGTTTTCATGATTATCTTGTTAAGAGAGTTTGCCTGTTGCACTGAGTTGTGTGTCTTAACTTAAAGTAGGTAATTAAGGTTGCTATTTAATTTTAGTAGTAACTTGCAATAGTTTTGAGGTATTGCCATGAGTAATGTTTCAACTTTTGGTGTCAAGAGCTTTAGCCTATTAGTGATAGATGTCGTATTTTGGGCAATCCGTGTTTATTTTCGAAAACCTACAAAATAGTTGAGAACTTTAGCTACTAAATGGATCACTAATCTTTGGAGGGATCGAATATTAGAGTACACTCACGTACCATGAGCCGAGGATGCGCAAGGATAACCAAACCCCCATACACTCCTCCTCGGGGTACTTGTCTCTTTGTGAACCTCCTAATTAGATTGAGAGTTACCGATAATAAGTGCATGAGTTCTTCGGACTAATGTGAGTATTCGAAAGTTGACACTTGCACCTAGCCATATTTTTCTAGCCTCTTCGGTACCGTGCATTGCCCTTTCTCACCTCGAGAGTTGGCGCATACTTTGCCGGTGCATCCAAATCCTTGGCACGATACGCTCTGTCATCATAAGCCTCATTATATCCTTCCTCAAAACAGCCACCATACCTACCTATCAAGGCATTTCCATAGCCTTTCCGAGATACATTGCCATGCAACATCCATCTTCTCATGACTTGATCTTCATGTCATACGTGCTTTTTGCTTGATCGATGAGCCGCATGCTAGTTGGGCTTTGCTCTAATCATTGCTACATGACGCGCTAGTATCATTGCATATCCTGCTACACTGGCAGAGGCATACATTTGCATACATCATGATAGTTTCATTTTCTTTATGTTGAGTACTTTTGTATAGTGTGAAAGATCTTCTATACTTCTTGTAATATATAGAGTGTTGCCCCTAAAGTGAGGAAAAGATCCCAAAGAGGACAAAATCAAAAGATCCCAAAGAGGACAAATGAGAGTTAAATAGAAAGAGCCATTGAGGCCACAAAAAAATAAAAAAATAGAAAAAAGAGAAAAAGAAATAAAAAGAGAGAAGGGGGCACACTACTATTTCTTTCGAGAGATCCACACTCGTACTCCATCTTATACCTTGTACTCCATAGAGATTATCATTCATGCATATAGCTATGTGGGGACCTTCACACTATAGAACTTGGCTTGTATATTCCAATGATGAGCCTCCTCAAAAGAGCTCTAGGTCTTCTTGAGCAAGCTAGTTGGATGCACCCCCACTAGTTCCATTGGAGAGCTTACCTTAGCTCATATGTGCATCCGTTGCATGGCAATCCCTACTCCTCACATCATATCTATCGTTTGGCTTTCTCTCGCCTATGATTGTCCTCATTGATGTGAGCCTTTCACACCTTTTTTTTGTCTTCCCCCTTCATCATTTTTCTCTTTGCCATCCTAAGTGTCAACTTTCTTGCTTACGCTCATCCATTGCATGAGTGCTCAAAATATCGAAAGGGAGTGGATCATTTTGACTTGTACCTGGCCGGTGGTCTGGGGATGAGTCAAGATAAGATTCCAAAGAAGACCAAGTGTGAAACTTTAGTAGATTAAGTTCTGAACAATACAAAAACTATGTTTTACTCTCTCGTATATCCCTATCCCCTTTCTTGAACGCAAACACCATTTGGAGACATTCGAGTCACGGACAGCGAGAGCTCTTGCACCTTTATGTTCTTATGTTGCTTGTTACAATGCTAATATAGACTCTTTCTTGTTATGACTTGAATTGAATTACATGCCTTGATTGCTTTACTTAAAAATTTCTTATATGGTTGATAGCATGTCACCACAGAAATTATGCTTTTTATCATTTACCTACTCGAGGACGAGCAGGAATTAAGCTTCGGGATGTTGATACGTCCAAAACGTATGTATAATTTCTGCTTGCTCCATGCCTCTTTTGTGTGATATTGCTATGATATTGATGCACTTCCATACACTTTTGATCATATTTGGACTAACCTATTAACTCAGTGCACCACAGTGCCAGTTCCTGTTTTCTGCTGTTTTTCTATTTCAGATTTCCCCCATATTAAAAGTGCTCCAAAAATTCCGGGAAAAATACAGGAAAAATCAGCGTACAGGAAGCTTCGCGAATAACCAAAGCCGGGCCAGAGGGGAGCCAGGGGTGGCCCAGGCGGCCACCCGGTGCGGCCCCACCCCTGGCCGCGCCAGGGGGCGCCTGGGGCCCCGGCTCCGCCTCTGGTGACCCCCCTTCGCATATATATTCCTCGCGTCCCGAAACCCTCGAGGACGGAACCCTTTTTCGCGATCTCGCCTCTGTTCCGCCGCCGCAGCGCTTCCAAGATCGGGAGCATCAGGAGAACTCTTCCCGGCACCCTGCCGGAGGGGAGAACCACCACCGGGAGCTTCTCCACCACCATGGACGCTTCCCGGATGAGTTGTGAGTATTCCACCTTGGACCATGGGTCCATGATCAGTAGCTATATGATGTTCTCCTCCCCTCTTTGTTCTTCATGGTTTAGACCTCGTGAGCTGTCCTACATGATCGAGGCACATATGCAATCTTTATGCTGTTGCTCTGCTGAGTTTGCTGGGATCTGATGGATTATGAGATTATGTTCAGATTGTGTTTGAGTAATATATTTGATTCACCTCTTTTATATCTTTGTTCTTGAGTAATTCATGCATGTTCTCCGTTGCTGTTTATTGCTTTGGCCGAGTAGTAGGTAGTAACTCCAAGAGGGAGCGTTATGCTTGATTGTGGATTCATGCACCCTGATGACTAGCTTGAGTGACAGAAACATGAGTCTAGGGGATGTGCTGTTGCCACAAGGGGGAAAACAACGGTGCTTGTACTTGCGCGTGCAAGGATTGTTTACTTTACGCAAAGTTCTTTTAATGCAGTTGTCTGTTGCTTTGAGTTTACGCTTTGGGTGGGATTCGCAACTTAATACCAGCGAGATGTTCTGGATAGATATCTCAAGGTGGATGATTAGTAGTAGATGCAGATGGATTTTGGTCTACTTGCCTTGGCGTACCGCCCATGCTTTTGAGCCTCTACCTTTCTTTGCAGCATAGTTAGCATTGGTTTGCGCACATAATCCTGTCAATTGCCCAGCTGTAATTTGTTTACCTCGCTTAGCTGTTTTATCGTCTTTTGGGAGAGAGACATCACTAGTGAACATCATGGGACCCCGGTCCATATTACCACCACTTATCACACCTTTTATTTACTTCCTGTTTTTATTCCCTAGTTGCAGTCATAGCTATCATTATTATCTCTTGTGTTTGATCCTTTGTAAACAACAAGGCCGGAGGGATTGACAACCTCTCTGTACTCGTTGGGAGCAAAGTTATCTGTATCTGTGTGCAGGTCCTGTCAACCGCTAAGTTTCTGGCGCCGTTGACACCTACTTGTCGACCCTCGGAGTCTCACGGGATTCGATCCTTGGTATCTTTGCCAAGGGAAACTTGCCGCTACGCTACATCTCAAACCTTCCACATGGGGTAACCAACGAGGGGCGAGAAGCCATCAAGCAAAGTTTCTGGCGCCGTTGCCGGGGACTCCACTCTTCAAGATAGGGGAGTTGCACGCTATCTTTTATCTTTGCTTTTTAGTCTTGTTAGTTTACCTTTCAGTTTTTGCTTTAGTGTCCCTTACCAAAAATCACAAAAAATAGTTATCTTGCTTGCTGCTGCTATGGGTTCCACCGAGAACACCAAGTTGTGTGACTTCACTAGTCATAACAACAATGACTTTATCTGCACGTCTATTACTACACCTGCCACTTCAGCACCCTCTTATGAGATTAAACCTGCTTTGCTGAACCTAGTTATGAAAGATCAATTCTCCGGTGCTTGAGATGTTGCTGCTTTGCACTTAAATAATTTTGTTGAGCTCTGTGATATGCAAAAGTACCAAGAAATAGATGGTGATATTGTTAAGCTTAAGCTTTTTCCTTTCTCCTTGAGAGGAGGAGCTAAAATCTTGTTTCAATCCTTGCCTAGGAATAGTATAGATTCTTGGGACAAGTGCAAGGATGCCTTTATTGGGAAGTACTATCCCCCTGCTAAAGTTATCCAACTAAGGAGTAACATAATGAATTTTAAACAATTGGATAATGAACACGTTGCCCAAGCTTGGGAACGCATGAAATCTCTTGTCAAGAACGGCCCTACTCATGGTTTGACTACTTGGATGGTTATCCAAACTTTTTATGCAGGCTTGAACTTTACCTCGCGGAACTTGTTAGATTCGGCCGCGGGGGGAACCTTTATGTCAACTACACTTGGTGCTGCCACGAAGCTTCTCGACGAGATGATGACCAATTATTCCCAATGGCACACCGAACGCGCTCCAACAGGTAGGAAGGTAAACTCTGTCAAGGAGATTTCCTTCCTAAATGAAAAAGTTGACTTGATCATGTCTCTACTTTCCAAGCAATCTTCTATTGATCCTCATGATGTTCCTTTAAATTCTTTGATTGCTCAAGATCAAGTAGATGTGAACTTTATCTCTAGAAACAATTTCAATAACAATGCTTATAGGAGTAATTTTGGTAGCAACCCTAGACCGTTCCCCTCTAATTCCTATGGGAACAACAATACTTATCCTAGCACCAAGAACTCCACTTCTGAACTAGAGATTATGCTTAAAGACTTCATCACTACCCAAAAGGCCTTCAATAAGAGTGTAGAAGAAAAACTAGACAAACTAGATAATCTCTCTTCGAAGGTAGACAATTTAGCCAATGAGGTAGAGTTGCTTAAAATTAGAACTTCTCCTCTTGAGGAGAGGAAGACCACTCCTATGAATGCTATTCAAGTGCAAATTAATGAAAACATTAGGATGATGGCTAATCTTAAAGAGAGATGGGCTAGAGAAAAGGAGGAAGAAGATAGAATTAAGAGCCTTCCTACCCACCACACTGTTGCTACTATCCAAGTTGTTGAGGATATCCAAACTATTAGCACCCAATGCACTCCTAGTCCCATTGGACCTATTAATGGTGATGCTATGACCTCAACCGTAAAAGAAGAAACTCCTATAACCATAGAAGCTACCAAACAAGTGAGCCTAAAGGACACCACTTCCACTTTACTTGATAGTAGTGACCTTGATTTTGATAATTGCACCCTTTCTGAAGTTATTGGTTTTCTTCACAAGATGTCTAGAGATCCCCACACTAGCACACTTAATCTTGCCTTCACGGAGCATATCACTAATGCTCTCATCAAAGCTAGGGAGGAGAAGCTTAGGGTAGAAGCCTCCATACCTAGAAAGCTAGAAGATGGTTGGGATCCTATGATTAAAATTAAGTTGAATAACTTCTCTTGCTATGCTTTATGTGATGTTGGAGCTAGTACCTCCGTTATGCCCAAAAGAATGTATGATATGCTTGAATTGAAACCTTTTGATCCTTGTTCTTTTGGTGTTCGTCTTGTTGATTCTTCCGTAAAGAAACCTTTGGGGAAGATCGACGATGTTCTTATCATTTTCAATGCCAATTATGTTCCCGTTGATTTTACTATTATGGATATTGAATGTGAACCTTCTTGTCCAATTATTTTGGGACGTCCTTTTCTTCGCACTGTTGGTGCTATCATTGACATGAAAGAGGGGAATATAAAATTCCAACTCCCTCTCAAGAAAGGGATGGAACACTTCCCTAGAAAGAAGATTAAGTTGCCTTTTGAGTCCATTACACGGGCTAGCTATTCTCTTACTCTTGATAAAACTTGATCTTTTTGCATCATGCCTAGCTTAAAGGCATAAAAGAAAGCGCTTTTGGGAGGAAGCCCACAACGAATAATTTTTTATTTTGCTTTTGTTGTGTCTTGATGTTTGTTACTACAGTAGCATCATCATTGTATCTTTTTCTTTTCAGCTTTGTGCCAAGTTTAGCCTCCGATTGCAAGAAAGTTCAAAAGTTGTGACGTGCTGTCCAGGAAACAGATTCTGTCCTTGGACAGAAAAATTGTTATAAAATCATCAGATCATCTTTTTGACCTGAATTTTTTTGACAGCGTGCTCTATACAATTGGCTTTTGAGCGTCTGTTCTGAGGTTTTTGATTTAAGTTGCAGAAGTGCCCCGAAAAAATAATTTACTACCGGCTGGTCTGTTTTTCACAGATTATGTCCTGTTTTGCCTTTTCTTCGTTTTGCAAACCTTGAGCTTGCTCTTTCTTTGCAAAAACCTTTTGGCAATCTTGAGAAACAGTAGCTCTTCAAGATTATCCTTATTTTCCAGTCGGGAAAAATTATTTTATTGTGGGTACTAACCTCGCTAATCAGATTATGATGAGTTATGTATGAAGGGAGTTTTCAAGTGTGCGAGGGAAGATGATAAAAGAAGATTCAGGAGGGTCAAACGCTCAATCTTGGGGATGCCCCCATGCACCCCCAAGAAATATTCAAGAAGACTCAAGCATCTAAGCTTGGGGATGCCCCCATGCATCCCCTTCTCCATCAACAATTATCTATTCGTCTTTCGTCCCACTATATTTTAATCACTTCATGCGTTATGTGCTATGCTTGGAGCGTCTTGCTCTTAGTTTCCTTTTTTTAGTTTTCTTTAGCTTTGCTTGCTGTTCATAACAAGTTAGAACCCATCTTTCTTTGTGTGGGAGAGAAACACGCTCCACTTCAACCTAGAACACAACATAGGATTTTCATGCTTATCTTTGCTGTGTGTGTTCTTTGTCTTTCCATAGCTGCTGTCATGTTTAGCTCTTAGTTTTCATGCTTTTCTTTTTAAAGAGCTTTTGTTTAGTTGGTTGTTGAACTCTCTTGAGTTTTCATGATTATCTTGTTAAGAGAGTTTGCCTGTTGCACTGAGTTGTCTGTCTTAACTTAAAGTAGGTAATTGAGGTTGCTATTTAATTTTAGTAGTAACTTGCAATAGTTTTGAGGAATTGCCATGAGTAATGTTTCAACTTTTGGTGTCAAGAGCTTTAGCCTATTAGTGATAGATGTCGTATTTTGGGCAATCCGTGTTTATTTTCTAAAACCTACAAAATAGTTGAGAACTTTAGCTACTAAATGGATCACTAATCTTTGGAGGGATCGAATATTAGAGTACACTCACGTACCATGAGCCGAGGATGCGCAAGGATAACCAAACCCCCATACACTCCTCCTCGGGGTACTTGTCTCTTTGTGAACCTCCTAATTAGATTGAGAGTTACCGATAATAAGTGCATGAGTTCTTCGGACTAATGTGAGTATTCGAAAGTTGACACTTCCACCTAGCCATATTTTTCTAGCCTCTTCGGTACCGTGCATTGCCCTTTCTCACCTCGAGAGTTGGCGCATACTTCGCCGGTGCATCCAAATCCTTGGCACGATACGCTCTGTCATCATAAGCCTCATTATATCCTTCCTCAAAACAGCCACCATACCTACCTATCAAGGCATTTCCATAGCCTTTCCGAGATACATTGCCATGCAACATCCATCTTCTCATGACTTGATCTTCATGTCATACGTGCTTTTTGCTTGATCGATGAGCCGCATGCTAGTTGGGCTTTGCTCTAATCATTGCTACACGACGCGCTAGTATCATTGCATATCCTGCTACACTGGCAGAGGCATACATTTGCATACATCATGATAGTTTCATTTTCTTTATGTTGAGTACTTTTGTAAAGTGTGAAAGATCTTCTATACTTCTTGTAATATATAGAGTGTTGCCCCTAAAGTGAGGAAAAGATCCCAAAGAGGACAAAATCAAAAGATCCCAAAGAGGACAAATGAGAGTTAAATAGAAAGAGCCATTGAGGCCACAAAAAAATTAAAAAAAAATTGAAAAAAAGAGAAAAAGAAATAAAAAGAGAGAAGGGGGCACACTACTATTTCTTTTGAGAGATCCACACTCGTACTCCATCTTATACCTTGTACTCCATAGAGATTATCATTCATGCATATAGCTATGTGGGGACCTTCACACTATAGAACTTGGCTTGTATATTCCAATGATGAGCCTCCTCAAAAGAGCTCTAGGTCTTCTTGAGCAAGCTAGTTGGATGCACCCCCACTAGTTCCATTGGAGAGCTTACCTTAGCTCATATGTGCATCCGTTGCATGGCAATCCCTACTCCTCACATCATATCTATCGTTTGGCTTTCTCTCGCCTATGATTGTCCTCATTGATGTGAGCCTTTCACACCTTTTTTTTGTCTTCCCCCTTCATCATTTTTCTCTTTGCCATCCTAAGTGTCAACTTTCTTGCTTACGCTCATCCATTGCATGAGTGCTCAAAATATCGAAAGGGAGTGGATCATTTTGACTTGTACCTGGCCGGTGGTCTGGGGATGAGTCAAGATAAGATTCCAAAGAAGACCAAGTGTGAAAATTTAGTAGATTAAGTTCTCAACAATACAAAAACTATGTTTTACTCTCTCGTATATCCCTATCCCCTTTCTTGAACGCAAACACCATTTGGAGACATTCGAGTCACGGACAGCGAGAGCTCTTGCACCTTTATGTTCTTATGTTGCTTGTTACAATGCTAATATAGACTCTTTCTTGTTATGACTTGAATTGAATTACATGCCTTGATTGCTTTACTTAAAAAGTTCTTATATGGTTGATAGAATGTCACCATAGAAATTATGCTTGTTATCATTTACCTACTCGAGGAGGAGCAGGAATTAAGCTTGGGGATGTTGATACGTCCAAAACGTATCTATAATTTATGCTTGCTCCATGCCTCTTTTGTGTGATATTGCTATGATATTGATGCACTTCCATACACTTTTGATCATATTTGGACTAACCTATTAACTCAGTGCACCACAGTGCCAGTTCCTGTTTTCTGCTGTTTTTCTATTTCAGATTTCCCCCATATTAAAAGTGCTCCAAAAATTCCGGGAAAAATACAGGAAAAATCAGCGTACAGGAAGCTTCACGAATAACCAAAACCGGGTCAGAGGGGAGCCAGGGGTGGCCCAGGCGGCCACCCGGCGTGGCCCCACCCCTGGCCGCGCCAGGGGGCGCCTGGGGCCCCAACTCCGCCTCTGGTGACCCCCCTTCGCATATATATTCCTCGCGTCCCGAAACCCTCGAGGACGGAACCCTTTTTCGCGATCTCGCCTCTGTTCCGCCGCCGCAGCGCTTCCAAGATCGGGAGCATCAGGAGAACTCTTCCCGGCACCCTGCCGGAGGGGAGAACCACCACCGGGAGCTTCTCCACCACCATGGACGCTTCCCGGATGAGTTGTGAGTATTCCACCTTGGACCATGGGTCCATGATCAGTAGCTATGTGATGTTCTCCTCCCCTCTTTGTTCTTCATGGTTTAGACCTCGTGAGCTGCCCTACATGATCGAGGCACATATGCAATCTTTATGCTGTTGCTCTGCTGAGTTTGCTGGGATCTGATGGATTATGAGATTATGTTCAGATTGTGTTTGAGTAATATATTTGATTCACCTCTTTTATATCTTTGTTCTTGAGTAATTCATGCATGTTCTCCGTTGCTGTTTATTGCTTTGGCCGAGTAGTAGGTAGTAACTCCAAGAGGGAGCGTTATGCTTGATTGTGGGTTCATGCACCCTGATGACTAGCTTGAGTGACAGAAACATGAGTCTAGGGGATGTGCTGTTGCCACAAGGGGGAAAACAACGGTGCTTGTACTTGCGGGTGCAAGGATTGTTTACTTTACGCAAAGTTCTTTTAATGCAGTTGTCTGTTGCTTTGAGTTTACACTTTGGGTGGGATTCGCAACTTAATACCAGCGAGATGTTCTGGATAGATATCTCAAGGTGGATGATTAGTAGTAGATGCAGATGGATTTCGGTCTACTTGCCTTGGCGTACCGCCCATGCTTTTGAGCCTCTACCTTTCTTTGCAGCATAGTTAGCATTGGTTTGCGCACATAATCCTGTCAATTGCCCAGCTGTAATTTGTTTACCTCGCTTAGCTGTTTTATCGTCTTTTGGGAGAGAGACATCACTAGTGAACATCATGGGACCCCGGTCCAGATTACCACCACTTATCACACCTTCTATTTACTTCCTGTTTTTATTCCCTAGTTGCAGTCATAGCTATCATTATTATCTCTTGTGTTTGATCCTTTGTAAACAACAAGGCCGGAGGGATTGACAACCTATCTGTACTCATTGGGAGCAAAGTTATCTGTATCTGTGTGCAGGTCCTGTCAACCGCTAAGTTTCTGGCGCCGTTGACACCTACTTGTCGACCCTCGGAGTCTCACGGGATTCAATCCTTGGTATCTTTGCCAAGGGAAACTTGCCGCTACGCTGCATCTCAAACCTTCCACTTGGGGTAACCAACGAGGGGCGAGAAGCCATCAATATGCACCGTTGCGAAATTTTATCGTGCCGAGACACCACGTGATGATCGGGTGTGATAAGCTCTACGTTCAAATACAACGGGCGTAAGACAGTTTTGCACATGCAGAATACTTGGGTTAAACTTGACGAGCCTAGCATGTACAGACATGGCCTCGGAACACTGGAAACTGAAAGGTCGAGCATGAATCATATAGTAGATATGATCAACAAAAGATGTTCACCATTGAAAACTACTCCATCTCACAAGATGATCGGACATGGTTTAGTTGATTTGGATCACGTAATCATTTAGATGACTAGAGGGATGTCTATCTAAGTGGGAGTTCTTTAGTAATATGATTAATTGAACTTTAATTTATAATGAACTTAGTCCTGATAGTTTTTGCATATCTATGTTGGTGTAGATCAATGGCCCGTGCTACCGTTCCCTTGAATTTTAATGCATTCCAAGAGAAATATAAGTTGAAAGATGATGGTAGTAACTACACGGACTGGGTCCGTAACTTGAGGATTGATAGGCCTCTAACCCCTCGTTGGTTACCCCAAGTGGAAGGTGTAAGATGCAGTGTTGTGGAAGTTTTTCCCTTAGCAAAAGATGCCAAGGATCGAATCCCCAGATACTCCTAGGTTCAACAAGTAGGTGTCAACCGCTAACGACGCCGGATTAGCAATCAATGTGGACCTGCACACAGATACAAATAACTTTGCTCCCAACGAGTACAGAGAGGTTGTCAATCCCTCCGGCCTTGTAGTTCACAAAGGATTAAACGCAAATGATAGTAGTGATAGATAATGTTTGCAATAGTAAATAATAGCGGAAAATAAATAGCGGATGTGATCAATGATGGTAATATGGACCGGAGTCTCATGATGTTCTCTAGTGATGTCTCTCTCCCAAAAGACGATAAAACAGCTATGTGAGGTAAACGAATTACAGCTGGGCAATTGACAGGACCACGAACGCAAACTAATGCTGACTACATTGCAAGAAAGGTTGAGGTTCAAAGCATGGGCGGTACGCCAAAGTAAGTAGACCGAAATCCATCAATATCTACTACTAATCATCCACCTTGAGATATCTATCCAGAACATCTCGCTGGTATTAAGTTGCGAGCCCCACCCATAGTGTAAACTCAATGCAACAGACAACTGCATTAAAAGAACTTTGCGTAAAGTAAACAATCCTTGCACCCGCGGGCACAAGCACCGTTGTTTTCCCCCTTGTGGCAACAGCACATCCCCTAGACTCATGTTTCTGTCACTCAAGCTAGTCATCGAGGGGCATGAACCCACAATCGAGCATAACGTTCCCTCTTGGAGTCACTACGTATTACTTGGCCAAAGCAATAAATAACAACGGAGAACATGCAAGAATTACTTATGAACATAAATATAAAAGAGGTAGATCAAATATATTACTCAAGATCAATCTGAACATAATCTCATAATCCATCGGATCCCAGCAAACTCATCATAGCAACAGCATAAGGATTACATATGTGCCTCGATCATGTAGGGCAGCTCACGAGGACTAATTAGTGAAGCACAAGAATGGGAGGAGAATATCACATAGCTACTGGTCATGGACTCATGGTCCAAGGGAGACTACTCACAACTCATCCGGGAGGCGTCCATGGTGGTGGAGAGGCTCCCGATGGTGATCCTCCCCTCCGGCAGGGTGCCGGGAAGAGTTCTCCTGGTGCACCCGATATTGGAAGCGGCGGCGGCGGCGGCGGAACAGAGATGAGATCGCGAAAAAGAGTTCCTGTCCCGAGGGTTTCGAAGGACGCTCTAAATATATGCCGAAGGGGGGCACCAGACGGGGCTCGGGGGGCCCAGGCGCCCCCCCCCCCCCCCC
>LR738711.1:760368-772401 GCA_902687465.1 Secale cereale
CCAGGGGGGGGGGCACCGCCAGGGCGCGTGGAGCCCTGGTGGCCCCCCCCGGCTGTCCTTCGGGCGCAAGGTAGGTTTCGGAACGCTGATTTTTTATATGATTTTTCTGGATTTTTCCTGACAGTTCTCGGAACGTGAAAACGTGAAATACAAAAACAGCCGAAAACAGAAACTGGCACCGGGGTGCACTGGATTAGTAGGTTAGTCCAAATATGATCAAAAGTATATGGAAGTGTATGAATATCATAGCAATATCACCCAAAAGTGGCATGGAGCAAGCAGAAATTATAGATACGTTTTGGACGTATCAACATCCCCAAGCTTAATTCCTGCTCGTCCTCGAGTAGGTAAATGATAACAAGAATAATTTCTATGGTGACATGCTTTTAACCATATAGGACTTATTCATAGTCATATGACAAAAGCTTACTGAGACAATGATTCTATAGTAATTAAGTTGCCTCATGAGAAAATCACAAATGACTGAAAGTTTTAGAACATGACATTGAGGCATCAAAAAGATTTGCAATGAACATGATGTGCAAATATGATAAAGTGATATCTAGCTTGCCCCCTTTAGTGAAGCAAAACATAAATGCAGGGGCACCTTCAAGGTTTAAGTGATGACTAGATCCAATGATTTCAAAATAAACGATATCACAATCATGCAAAAGACAATGCTACTTTGGGACAATGCACATTACACTCAGAATGACAATCATGCTCTCAGTAGTTGGTGCTTGAAGAAAGAAGGTGGAGACTCAACATAAAAGTAAAAGAATGGTTATGTGCTAGAGCTTTTTTTTTATTTTGAAAACATAGAAGCAATTTTGTCAACGGTAGTAGTACTTCATATGTGTCATGCATAAGACATCCTATAAGTTGCAAGCCTCATGCATCGAATACCAATAGTGCTCGCACCTTGTCCTAATTAGCTCGGATTTCCATGGGTTATCATTGCATTACATATGTTTCAACCAAGTGTCACAAAGGGGTACCTCTATGCCACCTGTACAAAGATCCAAGGAGATAAATCGCATTTGATTTCTCATTTTTGATAGATCTCAACTTGAGGACATCCATACCGGGACAACATAGAAAATATATGATGGACTCCTCTTAAATGCATAAGCATATTCTCATAAGAGATTGAGGATTAATGTCCAAGCTAAAACTTCCACCATGATGCATGGCTTTGGTTGGCGGCCCAATGTTCTTCTCTAACAATATGCATACTCATTCAACCCATGGCAAATCACCCTTACTCCAGACAAGACGAACATGCATAGCAACTCACATGATATTCAACAAAAGTGTGACAGTTGATGGCGTCCCCAGAAACATGGTTACCGCTCAGCAAGCAACTTATAAGAAATAAGATACATAAGCAACATATTCTTTACCACAATAGTTTTTAAGCTACTTTCCCATGAGCTATGTATTGCAAAGTTAGTCTTAGTTCAGGTGGAGGTTAGCAAAAGACTGGAAGCGACCAACTAAGAGAGCAATGACGGTCATAATCATGCAGAGCGACAAAGCAATATTGAATCAGGCATGGAAGTTATATCGCTACTCAGAAATAAAAGATCATCAAGGCTTGACAGACTTTCTTTACAGTCTTAAATATGCGTGAGCATACGCCAAGTCAATCAAAATAAATTCTCGAAGGAAGATATTACTAAACCATACCACATCATCGGCAAACAAATCAAGTTGGTACTCCAATAACACATTGGGAATCCCCCAGCTATTTGAGACTAACCATAAGAAAACCTGAACTACTAAGTGCCATTATACACGTAGAATTCTTTATCATAGACATATTAACCAATGCAACGGAAGCAAACTCTCTTAATAAGGTGAGCATGATAATTAAAGAGAGTTCAAGCAACCAACTAAACAAAAAGCTCTTTGAAAAGATAAGCATGAATACTAAGAGCAGAGCATGATAGTAGCTGTTAAAAGACAAAGAACACACACAGCAAAGATAGACATGAAAATTCTGTGTTATGTTCTAGGTAGAAGTGGAGCGTGTTTCTCTCCCACATAAAGAAAGCTGAGTTCCGACTCGTTATGAAAAACTAAAAAGAAAACTAAAAGCAAGACGCTCCAAGCATAGCACATAACACATGAAGTGATAAAAATATAGCGAAACGAAAGACGAACTGATAATGTTCATGGAGAAGGGGATGCACGGGGGCATCCCCAAGCTTAGACGCTTGAGTCTCCTTGAATATTTCTTGGGGGTGCACGGGGGCATCCCCAAGCTTGAGCGCTTGACACTCCTGAATCTATTTATCATCTTCCCTCGCACACTTGAAAACTCCCTTCATACATAACTCATCATAATCTGATTAGCGAGGTTAGTACCCTTAATAAAATAATTATACCTTGCTGGAAATAAAGATATTCTTGAAGTTCTACTGTTTCTCAAGATTGCCAAAAGGTTTCTGCAAAGAAAAAGCAAGCTCTTGATTTGCAAAATGAAGGAAAGGCAAAACAGGACAGAATCTGTGAAAAACAGAACAGCAGGTAGTAATCGATTTGTTCGGGGCACTTCTGCAACTCAAATCAAAAAACTCAGAACAGACGCACGAAAGACAATTATATAGAGAACGCTGTCGAAACAATTCAGACCAAAAAGATGATCTGGTGATTTTATACGAATTTTTCTATCCAAGGACAGAATCTGTTTCCTGGACATCACCTCACAACTTTTGAACTTTCTAGCAATCAGAGGCTATACTTGGCACAAATATGAAAATCAAAGATACAATGATGATGCTACAGTAGTAAACAACATCAAGACACAACAAAAGCAAAATATAAAAATTTATTCATGTGGGCTGCCTCCCAAAAGCGCTTTCTTTTATGCCTTTAAGCTAGGCATAATGCATATAGATCAAGTTTTATCAAGAGTAAAAGAATAGCTAGCACGTACAACGGACTCAAAAGGTAACTTGATCTTCTTTCGAGGGAAGTGTTCCATCCCTTTCTTGAGAGGAAACTGAAATTTTATATTACCCTCTTTCATGTCAATGATAGCACCAACGGTGCGTAAAAAGGGACGTCCCAAAATAATTGGACATGAAGGATCACATTCAATATCCATAATAGCGAAATCAACGGGAACATAATTATCATTGACAACGATAAGAACATCGTCGATCCTCCCCAAAGGTTTCTTTATGGAAGAATCAACGAGACGAACACCAAAAGAACAAGAATCATAAGGTTTCAATTTAAGCATATCATATATTCTTTTGGGCATAACAGAGGTACTAGCTCCAACATCACATAATGCATAACAAGAGAAGTCATTCAATTTAATTTTTATCATAGGATCCCAACCATCTTCTAGCTTTCTAGGTATGGAGGCTTCTACTCTAAGTTTCTCCTCCCTAGCTTTGATGAGAGCATTAGTGATATGCTCTGTGAAGGCAAGGTTAAGCGTGCTAGTGCGGGGATCTCTAGACATCTTGTGAAGGAAATCAATAACTTCGGTAAGAGTGCAATTATCAAAATCAAGATCACGAGCATCAAGTAAAGTGGTAGTAGTGTCCTTTAGGTTCACTTGTTTGGTAGTTTCTATAGTCATAGCATCACCATTAATAGGTCCATTGGGACCAGGAGTACATTGGGTGCTAAGAGTTTGGATATCCTCAACAACTTGGATAGTAGCAACAGTGTGGTGGGTAGGAAGGCTCTTAATTCTATCTTCTTCCTCCCTTTCTCTAGCCCATCTTTCTTTAAGTTTAGCCATCATCCTAATATTTTCATTAATTTGCACTTGAGTAGCATTAATAGGAGTGACCTTCCTCTCCTCAAGAGGAGAAGTTTCAATTTTTAGCAATTTTACCTCATTGGCTAAATGGTCTACCTTAAAAGAAAGATCATCTAGTTTATGTAGTTTTTCTTCTACACTCTTATTAAAGGCTTTTTGGGTAGTGATGAAATCCTTAAGCATAATCTCTAGTTCAGCAGTGGAGTTCTTGGTGATAGGATAAGCATTGTTGTTCCCATAAGAATTAGAGGGGAACGGTCTAGGATTGCTACCAAAGTTACTCCTATATGCATTGTTGTTAAAATTGTTTCTAGAGATAAAGTTCACATCTACTTGTTCTTGAGCAATCAAAGAATTTAAAGGAACATCACGAGGATCAACAGTAGATTGCTTCGAAAGTAGAGACATGATCAAGTCAACTTTTTCATTAAGGGAGGAAATCTCCTCGACAGAGTTTACCTTCCTACCTGTTGGAGCGCGTTCTGTGTGCCATTGGGAATAGTTGGTCATCATCTCATCGAGAAGCTTTGTGGCAGCACCAAGTGTAGTTGACATAAAAGTTCCTCCCGCGGCCGAATCTAACAAGTTCCGCGAGGTAAAGTTCAAGCCTGCATAAAAAGTTTGGATAACCATCCAAGTAGTCAAACTGTCAGGGATATGACTAGCAGGTATGAACCGGCTAGTGTAAACCGGCTTAGTTATATTATACTTGGTTGTAATATTTTAGTAAAGGCTACGGCCCATGAGATCTTAAGGCCCATGTATAGAAGTGTGGTTTGTGAACCGCCAAGCTATGTAACTTGAGAGATAAGAAAGAAAGACAGAGACCGAGGCGGACATAAGTATGAGCCGGCCTCGGGACTCTGTAAACCGGACCAGGCGTCACCTCTATATAAAGGGACGACCCGGACGGTTCGGGGACAAGCAACATCAACCCGTCGAGACACAGGCAAGCGAATCCGCTCCCTGTAATCCGACGCCCAAGCAATACCAAACCAACTAGACGTAGGCTTTTACCTTCTTCGAAGGGGCCGAACTAGTATAAACCCTCTGTGTCCTTTGTGTGCTATGAACCCTTTCAAGCTAACCCGTGCGATGGTTCCATCATCAAGTCCGTTAAACCGGACATCTGTCGTGTTATTTCCACGACAGTTGGCGCCCACCGTGGGGCCTGCGCACGATGGTTTCGAGTTCTTGAAAGGCGGCTTCGAAGGGCTCAAGGGTTACGCAGTCGGCCGGATGACCAAGAGTTGCCGCGGCCGGATCTACATCGACGACGCAGGTTGGGGACCGGAGGCCGATTCGATCGAATACGGGTACCGGGTCCCCTTCGGCAGCATCCAAGTCTTCATCGGAAAAATCGGCGAACCGGGGCCTGAGCCGGATATCCTCCCCAACATCGTCGAGCCGGCTCAGCGTGCGAGATCGGCCCGGATTCAGCCCGCCGTGAAGCGCGTGTTCGTTGGGGCAATCCACGGAGGTCGAGCCGAGAACGGATCGGAATCTGATGGTGCAAGAATTGTCTACTCAGATGACGAGTCTTCATCCGGGGAAACTGAATCTCTGTATCAGTTGCGGGACGGCCGGTCTGAGTGCGAGTCCGACGGAAACAGTATTCCGGGCCCCTTTGACCCGCCAAACCGGGTGGCGGTCTTCATGGCCGGTTCACAGCCCCCGATGAACGGAACGACAGCGGAAGCTGGTGCAGGGGGAAGCGGTTCAAACCCCTCCCTTACTGAAGTTCTATCCACCTTGATTGAGGAGTTCACAGCTAAAGCGGTGGAAGAAGTAGCTCCAGCAGACAAGGCGCATCATGATGCAGAGCTCCTTCAGTTGAAAGGCCGGATCGATCAGTTAAAGGAGGACCTAAAGGCAGAAACAGAGATGATAGCGACGAGGCAAGCAGAGTTGGATGATCAAGATTTTTATCTGAGGATGGAGCAAGCTTCTATGGAAGGAGTAAGGGGAAGAAAGTACCGGTCCCGTATACCGCCGGTTTATGAATCAATGAATCTGTTCAGGACACCTGGGGCTGGGGCTAGTAATCATCCGGCTTTAAACCGGAGGACGCCTCCGGCCCGGGAGGAGCCGGTTCAGCAACCCTCCGCAGAGCAGGAGCGCCGGATTACGTCGGCACCTTATGTTCCTGTCCCTCCAGGGCATTATTCAAACCCTTTGGATAACATTGCTGCAGCGGCGGCGCGTTTGGCCGCTTTACCTGCGGAAGAAACATCTCCGGTGGCGATAGAGGCGCGCAGGGTCCAGAAGCTACTTAATACGGCATTGATGCAGCCGCAAGCATATTCTCATAGCAGGGAAAGGTTACATTCAACACCGCGTCCCAACCGAAGTTATACTAGGCATTGGGAGGAGCCAGAAGTATCTAGCAGTGAGCGCAGGAGACATCAGCGCAGGCAGGATAATCCGGCAGGGGCGGCGATGCCAGCTCCAGATATAAACCGGGCCAGATCAGGTGCCAGGGAGGAAATTCGTCAAACAATGCCGGTTCACACAGCCACTGCGGAAACAGGAGCTACGGCGAGTTCCTTCGGGGTACAGTGTCTTGTCCCCGCTTTACGGAGTGTTAAGCTGCCCAAGGATTTCAAAGGGCCCCGTAAGGTACCTAACTACACAGCCGATTTACCGCCAGAAGCTTGGGTTGAAAGTTATGAGATGGCCATGGAGATGCTGGACGTGGATGAATCAGCTTGTGCCAAATATTTTACTATGATGCTCGAGGGCACGGCCCGGACCTGGTTGAAAGCTCTACCCCGAATTCTATTGGATCATGGGGGGAACTGCGCAGCCAGTTCATCAAAAACTTCAAGGATACGTGCAAACAGCCGATGTCAGTGATAGACCTAGCAGCATGTGTGCAAGGAGAGCAGGAGTCTACAGCAGCTTGGGTACAGAGGGTAGCAGAGATTTTACACTCTTCGAATGGTATTAATCCTAGTACGGCAATAGTGACATTGGAGAACAATTGCCGGTTTGAATCTTTAAAATTGAAACTCGGACGGCTTAAAAGGGACTGCAATGACATGGGAACTTTAATGAGTGCCCTGGTGAAATACGGAGACTCTGATAACACAAAGTATCCGGAAGCAGAAGGAGATAAGGCTGGGAAGGCCAGCAAGTCTGGTAAACCGGCACCGATCAATCCGGTTACTTCAGGCTTTTTGGGCAAACGGAAAGCAGAGGGTGGTTCAGACTTCGTGGCTAACACTCAAGTGCAAGGCGGTTTTCAGCGTAATCCGGGAGATTCTGCTTTACAAACCGGCGGAGGAGCTCTTGGCTGGGAGCAGGAGTTGGATCAGCCTTGTCCAAAGCATAGCGGAAAAGGGAAGGTAGCGAAGCATACCATGAGAGAGTGCATACCCCTTATGAAGGCAGTAGCAGGCCGTTTCAGTCCTCCTAATCGGCCCCCACATGGCGGTTCAGGGCCTGGATTTTATGGTTCGGGTCATCAGGGGAACAGTTCCGGATCAGGATATAGGGGCAATAACGGTGGTTATCAACCCCGGGCAGGCGGCCAAAATAATCAAGGAAACTATAATGGTCAGGGAAATCAATCACATCATCAAGGTGGTTACAATAGTCAGAATAATCAGCAGCAGGGCCAAGGAAGTTATAATAATCAGGGAAATCAGCAGCAACAGCGTCAGCAACAGCAGCCGCAATCCGGATATCAGAGTAATCCGAAGGAGTTAAGCAGCGGGCAATATCATGTTTTCACCACAAGTCTGTGTAAGAGAGACCAGAAGGTTTTGAAGCGGGCTGTTAATGCAGTAGAACCGGCGACGCCACAATTTCTCCGATGGTCGGAGCAGCCCATTGTATGGAGCAGAGAAGACCACCCCATACGAGTGGATAATCCGGGACATTTAGCCTTGGTGGTAGCACCTCAGGTGGGAGGATACAAGTTTACTAAAGTCCTCATGGATGGTGGTAGCAGTATCAATATCTTATATTACGAGACTTTCCGTCGTATGGGTCTGACAGATAAAAAGTTAAGATCATCAAACACAGTGTTTCACGGAGTGGTCCCAGGTAAGTCAGCTTATCCGGTTGGTAAGATTGACTTAGAAGTTACCTTTGGAAATGAGTATGATTCCAGGTCAGAGATGATCACTTTCGAAGTCGTCAAAATTAAAAGTCCATATCATGCTCTATTTGGAAGGACGGTTTATGCTAAGTTTATGGCTAGACCGTGTTATGTTTATCTACAGCTTAAGATGCCGGGTCATAAAGGCACGATTACGGTTCATGGGAGCCGTAAGATAGCAGTGGAATGTGAGGAAGGTGATGCAGCGTATGCAGAAGCAGTATGTGCCACAGAGGAGCTAAAATTTTATAAAGATAATGTTGATCTGGCAGATATGACTCCGCTGAAGAAACCAACCACCGAGCATGATCCGGCGTTGAAGTTTAAGTCAGCTGAAGAGACCAAGCAGGTTGATTTTGTGCCTGGAGACTCGTCTAAACAATTCACTATCAGCGCTAACCTTGATCCCAAATAGGAAAGCGCGCTCATCGAGTTCATCCGTGAGAACCGGGATATCTTTGCATGGAAACCTTTTGACATGCCAGGTATACCGAGGGAACTCGCTGAGCACAAGTTAAACATTGATCCGAAGTTTAAACCGGTTAAGCAGTATCTGCGCCGCTTCAACGAAGAGAGGCGCAAAGCTATAGGAGAAGAAGTGGCCAGACTTTTGGCCGCAGGGTTCATAGTGGAAGTTTTTCATCCGGAGTGGTTGGCTAATCCGGTGCTGGTCTTAAAGAAGAATGGGAAGTGGAGGATGTGTGTGGATTACACAGACCTCAATAAAGCTTGCCCAACTGATCCTTTTGCTCTACCTCGCATCGATCAGATCATCGATGCCACGGCGGGGTGTGAGCGGCTGAGTTTTCTGGATGCATATTCAGGGTATCACCAGATCAAAATGGCAGTGGAAGACCAAGAGAAGACGGCCTTCATAACTCCTTTTGGCGCTTCTTGCTATGTGTCTATGCCTTTTGGACTTAAGTGTGCACAGGCAACTTATCAACGTTGCGTTCAGAATTGTTTGAAGGGGCAGATAGGGAGGAACGTTCATGCCTATGTGGATGACATTGTGGTCAAATCGAAGAAGGAAGGGACAATGATAGAGGATCTCAAGGAAACCTTTGATAATCTTCGGGCTTACAGGATGATGCTTAATCCGGAAAAATGTGCTTTCGGTGTTCCGGCTGGTAAGCTTTTGGGATTTTTGGTCTCAAACAGAGGAATAGAAGCTAATCCGGAGAAGATCAAAGCCATCACGTCTTTGACTAAACCGGTTTGTATCAATGATGTTCAGCGCATAGCTGGCCGGATCACAGCGTTAAGCCGGTTCATCAGTCGCTTGGGAGAGAAGGCGATCCCGCTTTACCAGATGCTGAGGAAAACAGATCGGTTTATCTGGAGTGATGAGGCAAATGCAGCGTTTGAGGATCTGAAAAGGCAATTAGCAAACCCACCAGTTTTGGCTGCGCCCATTGACAGGGAACCTTTGCTGTTATACGTTGTTGCGAATACACGAGCGGTCAGCGTTGCTATTGTGGTTGAACGCAAGGAAGCAGGGAAGGAGCACCCGGTTCAGCGCCCGGTTTATTATGTAAGCGAAGTGCTCATTGAGTCCAAGCAGAGATATCCTCACTGGCAGAAGTTGGAGTATGGGGTGTTCATGGCAAACCGGAAGCTGAAGCATTATTTCCAAGGACATCCGATAACTGTGGTTAGTTCAGCTCCGTTGGGGGATATAATCCAGAACAGGGAAGCTACAGGCAGGGTAGCAAAGTGGGCCATCGAGCTCAGCCCGCATGAGTTGAAATATGTGCCACGCACTGCTATAAAATCTCAGGCATTAGTAGACTTCATCATTGACTGGACGGAGTTGCAGACTCCTGAAGAGAAGCTGGATCTTACCTATTGGACGATTCACTTTGACGGTTCCAAACAGTTGGAGGGCTCGGGGGCTGGAGTTGTCTTAACTTCCCCCAGAGGTGATAAATTTTGCTATGTCCTCCGCTTATTATTTCCTTGTACTAACAACGCAGCAGAATATGAAGCATTACTTCACGGTTTGTGGTTAGCAAAGGAGATGAATTTGAGCCGGGTTAAGTGCCTAGGTGATTCAGACCTAGTGGCACAACAAGTGTCTGGCAAGTGGGATTCAAGAGATCCCCTCATGGCGGCTTATCGACGAGAAGTTGAAGCAGTTGCAGGACACTTTAAGGGATATCAGGTGGATCACATAGACCGGCGGAGAAACGAAGCGGCCGATGCTCTGAGCCGGCTAGGGTCGCAGCGTAAACCGGTACCACCAAACACCTTTTTGGATGAATTGCATAGTCCTTCGGTTCAGGTACTTTCGGAGGAAGACTTAGCTGTTCCGGACCCAGAGGCGCATCTAGTTGCAGCACTCCATATTATTCCGGATTGGACGCTACCCTATTTGGCATACCTGGGTCGAGGAGAGTTGCCGGAAGACGAAGAGGAAGCGCGACAGATAATCCGGCGCTCTAAGTCAATGACAATTGCAAACGGAGAACTTCACCATCGTAGTACTTCTGGAGTATTCCAACGATGTGTTTCAACTGAGGAAGGTTGTGAGATTCTAAGGGAGATTCATGAAGGGGATTGTGGTCATCATGCCGGTTCAAAATCATTGGTAGCAAAGGCATTCCGACATGGTTTCTATTGGTTAACCGCACATGCAGATGCGGCAGATCTGGTCCGGAAGTGTGATGCTTGTCAGAAATTCTCAAGGCGTGCTCTGGTGCCGGCACAGGAACTCCGGATGATACCAATAACTTGGCCTTTCGCAACTTGGGGGCTTGATATGGTTGGGCCTTTCAAATGATCCAAAGATCAAAAAACTCATCTGCTAGTGGCGGTAGATAAGTTTACAAAGTGGGTTGAAGCGGAGCCTATAAGCAAGTGTGATGCGGCAACAGCGGTTAAATTCATCAAAAAAGTGATATTCCGGTTTGGCTTTCCACACAACATCATCACAGACAATGGTACTAATTTATCTAAGGGTGAAATGAAGGAATTCTGTCAAAGAGAACATATTCGATTAGACGTATCTTCTGTGGCTCATCCTCAGACCAACGGCCAGGCCGAAAGGGCAAATCAGGAGATTTTGCGAGGCATCAAACCCCGGCTTATGACACCTTTGCAGAGAACCCCAGGATGTTGGGTTGAAGAATTGCCATCTGTTCTTTGGAGTATTAATACTACACCAAACCGGTCTACAGGCTACAGGCCTTTCTTCATGGTTTACGGCGCTGAAGCAGTTTTTCCAAGTGATATACGTCATGACTCACCAAGGATAACGGCCTATGTGGAAGCAATCAACGAGGAGTCAAGACAGGACGGTTTAGACCGGTTGGATGAAGAGCGTGATATGGCTGCAGCGCGGTCGGCGGTTTATCAGCAAGATCTGCGCAGATATCATAGCCGCCGGATTAGAACAAGGACATTCCAGGAGGGTGACTTGGTACTCCGGCTCATCCAAGATCAAACAGATACGCACAAACTATCCCCGCCTTGGGAAGGGCCTTTTTTGGTCAGCAAGAATCTACACAATGGTTCATATTACTTGGTGGACATTCGAGAACACAAGGACTCACGGACATCAGAAGAGGAGACGAAGAGGCCGTGGAACATCGCCCATTTACGGCCATACTATACTTGAGCTATGTGCTCCAATGTATCCTATGTATATATTATGAATAATGAATAAACCGGCACCCTCGGTAAACCGGGGGCTTAGCCCTTTTTCCATATACAAAAATCCTGTGAAAAACAACCATACAAGTTTACTATCAGATACTATATTTCAATATTGGCCGGTTTAGAAACTGATTTTTTGCAGAATATGTGAAGGAGCAATAGAACTCTCAGGAACAGGAGATTATATCTGGTTCAAGGAGAGAAGACTTCCTAAAAGACCCACCGGTTCAGGATGAACCCTGGAGGCCCTCTGGGAGTGGTATCATCTACTCCCAGTGATCGGATTAATTTGATAGTTCTATCAACCCTCTGAAAAGTTGGATAAATCCACGTTCAGTGATTGGTTTACATTGACCCACCGGTTCAGGAGGAACCCTGGAGGCCCTCTGGGAGTTGGTATCATCCACTCCTAGTGATCGGATTAGTTTCATAGTTCTATCAACCCTCTGAAAAGTTGGATAAATCCACGTTCAGTGATTGGTTTACA
>LR738711.1:772411-856918 GCA_902687465.1 Secale cereale
CCACCGGTTCAGGATGAACCCTGGAGGCCCTCTGGGAGTGGTATCATCTACTCCCAGTGATCGGATTAATTTGATAGTTCTATCAACCCTCTGAAAAGTTGGATAAATCCACGTTCAGTGATTGGTTTACATTGACCCACCGGTTCAGGAGGAACCCTGGAGGCCCTCTGGGAGTTGGTATCATCCACTCCCAGTGATCGGATTAGTTTCATAGTTCTATCAACCCTCTGAAAAGTTGGATAAATCCACGTTCAGTGATTGGTTTACACTGACCCACCGGTTCAGGAGGAACCCTGGAGGCCCTCTGGGAGTGTCGGCCAATCCGCGTCCCAGTGATCGGATCAATTTTTATATACGGTTCTTTCGGCCCTCTGAAAAGTTGGATAATTCCACGTTCAGTGATTGGCTAGGCCCTCTGGGACGGCCAATCCGCGTCCCAGTGATCGGATCAATTTTTATATACGGTTCGTTCGGCCCTCTGAAAAGTTGGATAAATCCACGTTCAGTGATTGGCTAGGCCCTCTGGGAGTGTCGGCCAATCCGCGTCCCAGTGATTGGCTGAACCTTGCTTTGAGCCTGGCAGCTCTTTGAAAAAGCCTCGACTACATGGTCTTATTTGCAAAAATTGCATATTTTTGGTGTTTTTGTGTTCTATAACCTTTTAAACCGGAGTGGAACAGCTACACAAGTTGACCACATATCTATAAAATGAAAAGTCTGGATCATGCATATCAGACCAAGTAAACCGGCGTTCATTAAAACCCGGATCGCGTATCAGGCAAAAGTTACAACTTTCTGAAACAAGATGAACCGGATTTATCATAAAGATGGACCGGAGAATTTCAAGTTTCTATTTGGGTTCATGAAGACCTTCATAAAGTGACTTTAAAGTCCTGCCGGTTTTAAAGTGTATTGGCCACATAAATCTCAGGTATAAAAGTTATCTTTAATATAAAGATATGCTTATTTGATGTTTTAAGAGAACAAATTAATCCGTCCAGTGGTAAGCCACTAGGACATATTTTTCGATATTGTTTTCTGTATGAACAGAGGAAGGCAACCACATCAGACAACAAGTCAACCGGAGAGTATTTCATAAAGACAAAATATTCGGATCGAAGCACATTACGTTTCGGCTAACCTATTACAAGGCATGACGAGCCCAACGGTTTGGAAACATTGTTTAATGGAATATCAGTTATGATTACAGCAATAAAGTTCAAGATTATGCTTCTCCTTGCTGGGACGGCTGGCCATCGCCTTGTTCCGGAACATCTTCATCTTCATGAAGCGGTTGGAAATCCGGCGCACGCCAATCAATCTTCGCCAAGGCCCGGAAATACACTTCATCGTTGATAAGTTCAGAAGGATCAATGTCAGGGGCAAAGGTGTGAGGACGAACCGGCGGGATTAAGTTGACGGTATCGTAAACCGGTCGCTCCACCCGCTCGTTCTGCAGATTGTATCCTGGATGGTATCTAGAAAAATCCGATTCAGCGGCATGCTTGCTGGCGAGGGGACGCATCTCTTTCGTCAAAGCATAGAGATCAGTTTCGGTGAAAGGTGAGCCGTCCTCCTTCGTATCCGGGAATCCCGTAAAAGCCTCCTCCGGATCAAGATCCGGGACCCAAGCCTTAGCCCTCGTAAGGGCCAGAAGAGCACCACCCCGCGCAGCAGACTTCTTGACTTCTTCGAGACGAGCCGGCAAAACAGACAACTTGTTTAAAGTATCTTGTATTGTGGTAGGGGTCGGTTTACCAAAAGAAGTAGCACTGATGATCCTTTGCGCCCCGGAGTACAGCTGTTCAACCAAGGTGTAGCAAGCTTTGAGTTTTTTTCCGCAAGTCATCCCCAAGATGGGAGACACGGCGCCCTACACACAACAATCATAGTTAAACCGGTACAAGGCACATGTTACAAAGATAAAGGCAGGAGTTCAGATTATACTTACCAAAAACAGCAGAGGTCATTAAGTCAATTTGCCGTCTTAATCCGGACAGTTCTTCTGTCACCGGATTAAGTGCTCCTTCAGCATCCTGAACCCGTTTTTCCAGATCTTTCTTCTGGACCTCAAAAGTAGCCCGCTCCTCTTCAAAGTATTTTTTCAAGTCTTCAGCGGTCTTTAAGCTCACTTGAAGTTCTTTTTTAGCCTTTGAAGCGGCAGACTCTGTTTCAGTAAGCCGGCTTCGAAGCTCGTCAATCTCAAGAGCATTCCGGTTCAACTCAGCCTGCAGACAAAGTTCAAAAACAAGAGGTGAAGTTTAGTCAAGTCTCAAGCACACAACCAAGTTGTCTACTTGACACTTGGGGGCTAATGGCAGTTGAAGCAGTAAAGCAAATTAAATTTAAAGTTACAAGTCTCAAGCACACAAACCAGTTGTCTGCTTGACATTTGGGGGCTAATGTATAATTGAAGTATTGACAGCAACTTTTACAAGTATCAACTACATAAGCAAGTTATCTACTTGATACTTGGGGGCTAATGTAAAGACCAACAGTTCAAATCTACAAAGTTCCGGATCACCTTCAGTAAGCAGCTAAACCGGAACTTGGGGGCTGTTATGAGATAGAGATGCATCAAAGGAACAAAGTCAGAAGAAGAAGTTTACCTCATATTTTTCCCTCATTAAGTTCACCAAACTGGCTTCATAATCCCGACTGCTGTGGAGCCGGTTCAGATACCCAGAGTAAATGTCTTGAGCGCTCATGCCGGAAAGGCTGGATATATCAGTACTCCATTTCCCCTTTTCTTGAGATAGTTTTTCCGCTTTAGCTGTATGTTTGGCTAAAACGGTGGGTTCAGCTAGAGCAACGTAAGCAGTCCCGGTTACTACAACATCAGGAGAGGTTGGTGCATTGGGGGGAGTGACAGTGTGAGCCGGATCAGGAGACGCCGGATTAGTCTGAGGAGAATTAACCCGGGCCGGACTTGGTGGATTTTGGACGTCTTCCGTAATAGGATTTTCAGGAGCAGGGTCTTCAAGAGGAGCTACAGGCTCGCCCTCTGAAGGAGCAGTAGGGGACGGATCAGCAGCCGGATTATCTGCAGTGGGCTCGGCAGGAGGCTTGTTTGCCTTCGGTTTCTTGCTGGGTTTTGGTTTGCTGGCAAAGTATGCAAAATAAGTTAACATTATAAAGTAAAAGGGTCATAAACCGGAAAAGGTGAGGAAAGTTACCCTGGGACGGTTTTCAGGGGAGGAAGCTGCGTGGCGGTCGATTCACCAGAGGAAGACAATGGAGTTTCCTGATAATCAGGGTCAGACGGTTTAAGGGGTTTTCGGATAAGACCGGCCTTGGGATGAAGGAGGGTCGGAGAAAGTATCACCTCAGCACGGCGTTTTCGAACCGGAGTTAAGGAAATTCTGGATGACTCCACCGCCAGGCCGCTGTGGCGAGTGGTCCGGCTAAGAGCTTCGTGCTGTTGCTTCTTCAAAATAAAGTTAGGGTCTAACTGAGCATAAGGATGAGAAAATTGGTATTTCCGGACGGTCCGACGACTTTTTTGGGAAAGAGGTTCTGAGTCAGAGGAAAGAAGGGTTACCTCAATTTCTGCCGGGTTATCACCTTCAGGCAATTCCTGTGGATAGGTATCATTAGATATGATTACAAGTACATGAAAGCAAAAAATCTAAACCGGATTAAAGCATACCTCGGAGTCCGGATCATCGTCCTCAGTGGGAGAACCGGCGTCAACGGCTGCTTTCCTCTTTTTATTTGCAAAGGTTTTTCGCCGGACCTGTTTGACGGTTTTCTCCTGGGGCTTTCTCTTCCAGAAAGGATCATCAGCCTAATTGAAAGAAATAAAGACAATTGAAAGACGGTTCAAAAGAAACGGATTACAAATACGGGGTAAAGAGAAACTTACTGTGGGCAGCTTATTCTTCTTGTAGTATGGAGCTAAACCGACCTTAGCACAGTCTGCCAAAGAAACATTGAGAATTTTCTTGGCTGATTCCACAACTTCCGATTCAGAAAGCTTTTCCTTGGTAAACCTTTGAGGATCATCCGGTTTACCAGAATATTTGCACATTAGATGTGATCGCCGGCTCAAGGGAAGTATGCTCCAAGATAGCCAGCAGCGTAGAAAATCAGTCCCAATTAAACCATTTGCTATGAAGGCTCTTAGCTTGGAGAGCTGTGGTGAGAACCGGGTCCGTTCAACAGCGCCGAGCCGTGGTGGTAAGGGATGATTCTCTGGAATACGGGTTTCACGGTAACCCGGCAGAGGGTTCTCCCCTTCAGGAGAAGTGTCCACACAGTAAAACCAGGTCTTATTCCAGTCTTTTGGATGAGAGTGCAAAGCGGCATGAGGAAACACCACATCTCTCCTCTTCTGAATACTAACGCCACCGAGCTCCTGATGTGGTCCGCTGGTAAACTCGGTGCGCCGGTTCAAATGAAAGAAATCCCGGAATAGATCGACGGAAGGTTCCTCTTGCAGATACACCTCAGAAAATACTTGGAAGTCGCAGATGTTTGAGACAGAATTGGGTCCAAGGTCCTGCGGGTGCAGTTGGAAAGCAGCAAGAACATCCCGGAAAAACTTTGAACCGGGGGGAGAGAAGCCTCGAGATATATGATCCAAAAACACAATGACCTCCCCGGATCTGGGAGTAGGGGGACATTCATTACCCGGAGCCCGCCACTTTAATTCAGACTGAGGTCCTAAAGTGCCAATTTCAGACAGCTTGATTAAATCATCCTCAGTGATGACCGAAGGAACCCAATCGCAGGAGACATACTGCTTAGCCATTGCAGCGAAAGAGCAAGGTACTGGAAAAGATAAAATACAGAAAACAGATTATGAAAATACAGCGGGGTAAACCGGACGCTATCTAGGAGAATTACGCAACGATTTCGCTGAGGACTAATGGCGTGGTTAAACCGGCAATTATGACAAGCTATACCATTTCCGGTTAAATGGCAGTTGAAGAGGAACGGCGAAACCGTTGCGTTAAGTTACAGAGTTTCGCAAGAACAGGGCATATCAGCTTAAACCGGAACATACTTAGCAGATCTAGCGAGGAGAAAAAACAGGTTTTCAAATGACTGCTAAGGAGGAATAGATCTGAGCGTGCTAAGAAAAGAGAAACTAATATAAGAGTATACGGGAAGGATCTACAAGGACCTTATACTAATTTGATAAATCTACAGGCTAGACAGGAATGATGAAGATCTGAAGTATTTACAGCAGGATAAAAACATAATTCAAAGGCAAGATCTGAAGGACAACGTTACTAGAAATCATTTTGCTTGAAGGTTGAACAAGATGAAGTTTCTATTTAAGCTCTAATGGTGGAGGCGTAGAAGGAAACCCTAGAAGCTGCGTACTGATAATGGAGAAGAAGGACATACCTGAAACGGCAGGAATCGGCGGCGGAGGTTTTCTGGTCGAACTCAGGGTGATGCAGCGGCCAGGCGAGGACTTGGATCCAGCGGTCGTCGGCGGCGGTTCGAGCTCGGGCGGTGACGGAAGAAGAAGACGGAGCGAGAAGAAGATAATGAATGAGGGGTGGCGGTATTTATAAAGGAGAGTCAGATCTGAAGCGACAGGTGCGGGATTCGAGGAGACAAAAAATCGGATAAAGATCTTCTGGCGCCTCGATTCTCGGGATAACCCTTAAACAAAGCTACAGTACAGCTCATGGCGTTAAATGCGGAGATGATGTCACGGTCAGATTTAGTGATTCTCGAAGATGACGTCAGAGCCGGTTTACAAAAATATGAAGACAAAGAAGAAAATTATACAAGACAAGGAAGACTGATATGAACAAGTTCAAATCATTCTGGGGCCTAATATCAGGGATATGACTAGCAGGTATGAACCGGCTAGTGTAAACCGGCTTAGTTATATTATACTTGGTTGTAATATTTTAGTAAAGGCTACGGCCCATGAGATCTAAAGGCCCATGTATAGAAGTGTGGTTTGTGAACCGCCAAGCTATGTAACTTGAGAGATAAGAAAGAAAGACAGAGACCGAGGCGGACACAAGTATGAGCCGGCCTCGGGACTCTGTAAACCGGACCAGGCGTCACCTCTATATAAAGGGACGACCCGGACGGTTCGGGGACAAGCAACATCAACCCGTCGAGACACAGGCAAGCGAATCCGCTCCCTGTAATCCGACGCCCAAGCAATACCAAACCAACTAGACGTAGGCTTTTACCTTCTTCGAAGGGGCCGAACTAGTATAAACCCTCTGTGTCCTTTGTGTGCTATGAACCCTTTCAAGCTAACCCGTGCGATGGTTCCATCATCAAGTCCGTTAAACCGGACATCTGCCGTGTTATTTCCACGACACAAACCATGAGTAGGGCAGTTCTTGATAAGAGATTTCATACGTTCCCAAGCTTGGGCAACGTGTTCATTATCCAATTGTTTAAAATTCATTATGTTACTTCTAAGTTGGATTATTTTAGCAGGTGGATAGTATTTTCCAATAAAAGCATCTTTGCACTTGTCCCATGAATCTATGCTATTTCTAGGCAAAGACTGAAACCAAATTTTAGCTCCTCCTCTCAAGGAGAAAGGAAAAAGCTTAATCTTAACAATATTACCATCTATTTCTTGGTACTTTTGCATATCACAAAGTTCAACAAAGTTGTTTAAGTGCAAAGCAGCATCATCTCCAGCACCGGAGAATTGATCTTTCATGACTAAGTTCAGTAGAGCAGGTTTAATTTCATATGAAGGTGCTAAAGTGGCAGGTGTAGTGATAGGTGTGCTGATAAAGTCATCGTTGTTGTGACTAGTGAAGTCACACAACTTGGTGTTCTCGGTGGAACCCATAGTAGCAAGCAAGCAAGATAACTATTTTTGTGATTTTCGATAAAAGGTACTAAAGCAAAAACTAAAAGGTAAACTAACAAGACTAAAAAGCAAAGGTAAAAGATAGCGTGCAACTCCCCTATCCTGAAGAGTGGAGTCCCCGGCAACGGCGCCAGAAAATACTCCTTGATAGGCCTCTAACCCCTCGTTGGTTACCCCAAGTGGAAGGTGTAAGATGGAGTGTTGTGGAAGTTTTTCCCTTAGCAAAAGATGCCAAGGATCGAATCCCCAGAGACTCCTAGGTTCAACAAGTAGGTGTCAACCGCTAACGACGCCGGATTAGCAATCAACGTGGACCTGAACACAGATACAAATAACTTTGGTCCCAACGAGTACAGAGAGGTTGTCAATCCCTCCGGCCTTGTAGTTCACAAAGGATTAAACGCAAATGATAGTAGTGATAGATAATGTTTGCAATAGTAAATAATAGCGGAAAAAAATAGCGGATGTGATCAATGATGGTAATATGGACCGGAGTCTCATGATGTTCTCTAGTGATGTCTCTCTCCCAAAAGACGATAAAACAGCTATGTGAGGTAAACGAATTACAGCTGGGCAATTGACAGGACCACGAACGCAAACCAATGCTGACTACATTGCAAGAAAGGTTGAGGTTCAAAGCATGGGCGGTACGCCAAAGTAAGTAGACCGAAATCCATCAATATCTACTACTAATCATCCACCTTGAGATATCTATCCAGAACATCTCGCTGGTATTAAGTTGCGAGCCCCACCCATAGTGTAAACTCAATGCAACAGACAACTGCATTAAAAGAACTTTGCGTAAAGTAAACAATCCTTGCACCCGCGGGCACAAGCACCGTTGTTTTCCCCCTTGTGGCAACAGCACATCCCCTAGACTCATGTTTCTGTCACTCAAGCTAGTCATCGAGGGGCATGAACCCACAATCGAGCATAACGTTCCCTCTTGGAGTCACTACGTATTACTTGGCCAAAGCAATAAATAACAACGGAGAACATGCAAGAATTACTTATGAACATAAATATAAAAGAACTAGATCAAATATATTACTCAAGATCAATCTGAACATAATCTCATAATCCATCGGATCCCAGCAAACTCATCATAGCAACAGCATAAGGATTACATATGTGCCTCGATCATGTAGGGCAGCTCACGAGGACTAATTAGTGAAGCACAAGAACGGGAGGAGAACATCACATAGCTACTGGTCATGGACTCATGGTCCAAGGGAGACTACTCACAACTCATCCGGGAGGCGTCCATGGTGGTGGAGAGGCTCCCGATGGTGATCCTCCCCTCCGGCAGGGTGCCGGGAAGAGTTCTCCTGGTGCTCCCGATCTTGGAAGCTGCGGCGGCGGCGGAACAAAGATGAGATCGCGAAAAAGAGTTCCCGTCCCGAGGGTTTCGAAGGACGCTCTAAATATATGCCGAAGGAGGGCACCAGACGGGGCCCAGGCGCCCCCCCGGCGCGGCCCAGGGGGGGGGGCGCCGCCAGGGCGCCTGGAGCCCTGGTGGCCCCCCCGGCTGTCCTTCGGGCGCAAGGTAGGTTTCGGAACGCTGATTTTTTATATGATTTTTCTGGATTTTTCCTGACAGTTCTCGTAACGTGAAAACCTGAAATACAAAAACAGCCGAAAACAGAAACTGGCACCGGGGTGCACTGGATTAGTAGGTTAGTCCAAATATGATCAAAAGTGTATGGAACTGTATGAATATCATAGCAATATCACCCAAAAGTGGCATGGAGCAAGCAGAAATTATAGATACGTTTTGGACGTATCAAGGATTATCCTCATTGCTGCAAAAAAAATTATGTCCTTGAAGCACAGCTAGGTGACAAGCCGCCTCCCGCTAATGAAGACGCTTTGAACGCCTGGCAACCGTGGTCTGATGACTACTCGATAGTTCGGTGTGCCATGCTTTACGACTTAGAATCGGGACTTCAAAGACGTTTTGAACGTCAAGGAGCATATGATATGTTCCAAGAGTTGAAGTTAATATTTCAACCAAATGCCCAAATTGAGAGATATGAAGTCTCCAATAAGTTCTACAGCTGCAAGATGGAGGAGAACAGTTCTATCAGTGAACACATACTCAGAATGTCTGGGTACTACGATCACATGACTCATCTTGGTTGCAAAGTTGATGAAGATAGTGTTATTGATAGAGTTCTTCAATCTAGCATGAATTAAATACCGGAGTACCGGGAGGTCACCGGAACCCCCCGGAGAGATAATGGGCCTTAGTGGGCTTTAGGGGAGAGAGAGAGAAGGGCTGGCTAGGGTTGGACCGCGTGCCCCCCAAGCCTAGTCCGAATTGGACTAGTGGGAGGGGCGGCGCCCCTCCTTCCTTCTCTTCCTCTCTTTCCCTCCCCCTTCTCCTACTCCTACTAGGAAGGGGGAGTCCTACTCTCCTAGTGGGAGTAGGACTCCCCCTTGGCGCGCCCTCCTCCTAGGCCGGCCGTCCCCTCCCTCTCCCTCGTTTATATACGTGGGGAGGGCACCCCTTGGACACACATCAATTGTTCCTAGCCGTGTGCAGTGCCCCCTTCCATAGTTACACAACTCGGTCATATGGTTGCAGTGCTTAGGCGAAGCCCTGCGCTGGTAACTTCATCACCACCGTCACCACGCCGTCATGCTGACGGAACTCTCCCGCGACACTCAACTAGATCAAGAGTTCGTGGGACGTCATCGAGCTGAACGTTTGCTGAACGCGGAGGTGTCGTACGTTCGGTGCTTGGATCAGTTGGATCGCAAAGACATCCGACTACATCAACTACATTACTAAATGTAGTGGCGGCTCCAGGAAATGAAGGCTGGGTATTCATAAATTTTTTTTTTGCTCTAAATGTAGTATATGAACCAAACAAGACAACACTAGCAATATATGAACAAAACAACACTAGCATAACGGCAATAGCAATATTTCAATGTATCAAACCATAACGACATGAATACATAAGTACCTTTTGATTGATAAAGTGGTGATATCCTTCTTACAATATAACTTCTTGCAAATATGCTACTGCCAACAATTCCACTCCTCTTCTTCTACATTAGGAAAACAAGGGAAACATAAATTTAAATACTTGCATCTGTTAAATAGATCGACAAATTGCATCCAGTGAATTGGAGCAAATCAAGAAATTCTCAAATTGGGGGCCAGGACGGAGGTCGTCGCACCTTCTATTTATGTGCTGCAAGGAAGGGGGGGGGCTAGGACGGCCTGCTGTGCTGCTGCTCCCTCCGACTACGAGCCGAAGAAGAGGGGCGGGCGGGGGTCCGGGCGCCGCCGGTGCGGGTGGCAGGGCGCTGCCGGCGCGGCCACCCGTCCCTGCTCGGCTGCTGGTCCCTTCGGGCCGAACAGGAGGAGCGGACGGAGGGCTGGGCTCCGCCGGCGAGGGGGGCGGATCGCCGCCGCCAGGGTCGCCTCCGCCGGTTGACATCGGCCTCCAGCGGCGACGCTGCGTGCGTTGGTGCGTGTTGCGTGCGGCGTGCCTGTGGCGGCTGCAGTGGGCGGCTAGGTGCGAGGAGAGGAGTTGAGATGTGGAGGCGTTGGTGCGAGGAGATGTGATTTGGTGGGCTGGACACATGGGCCCGCGTTTGCTCTGGGCTGAAATACATGTATATATATATATATATATATTTTGGTTCAAATCTTGGGTATTCCTGTGAATACAGAGGCATACACCTGCCGCCGCCACTGACTAAATGCTTCCGCTTTCGGTCTACGAGGGTACGTGGACACACTCTCCCCACTCGTTGCTATGCTTCTCCTAAATAGATCTTTCGTTATCGTAGATTTGTTTTTGAAATACTACGTTCCCCAACACCCTTCACAGTTACACACCTCGGTCATATTGTTGCATTGCTTAGGCGAAGCCTTGCGCCGATAACTTCATCATCACCGTCACCACACCGTCGTGCTGACGGAACTCTCTCGCGACACTCAACTGGATCAATAGTTCGTGGGACCTCATCGAGCTGAACGTGTGCTGAACGCGGAGGTGCCATACGTTCGGTGCTTGGATCGGTTGGATCGCGAAGACGTTCGACTACATCAACCACGTTACTAAATGCTTCCGCTTTCGGTCTACGAGGGTACATGGACTCACTCTCCCCGCTCGTTGCTATGCTTCTCCTAGATAAATCTTGCGTGATCGTAGGAATTTTTTTGAAATACTACGTTCCCCAACACTCCCATGGCCCACCTTTTCGCCTAATTCTTGCCCTATAAATTCACAAATATTTCGAAACCTTCAGAAGCAAAAAAGAAAGAATTTTCTCGCCGCCACGAGCCTCTCTGTTCTGAAGTGATCCAATCTGGAGCCCAGTTTCGGCATCCTGCCGAAGGGGGGAAATCATTGGGAATGACATCTTCATCAACCATGCTGCCTCATTATGATGTATGAGTAGTTCCACAAGGACCTATGGGTCAATAGTAGTAGCTAGATGACTTCTCTCTCTCTCTCTCTCTCTCTCTCTCTCTCTCTATTTTGGTCTTCAATACAATGGCCTCTTCTGAGATCCATCCGATGTAATTCTTATGGTGTGTTTGTTGATCCAATGAATTATGGATTTATGATCAGATTGTTCACTGAAATTATTTGAGTCTTTTGAAGTTTCGTTGCTGCATAATATTATAGCTATGTTTTTCCTGGTGCTTTTTTCCAAACATGTTCTTTGTTTTGCAACCCGAACAATGGTGGTTGTGTTTGGGAGAGAGGGTGTAAGGAAGAAGGTTTTTTCTAGGAAAGGGTGTGAGGAAGAAGGTGGGGAGGAAGACGGTGTGCTGGGTTTCGATCGGTTGAGATGCTAGCTGCGGCTCAGAAAAGCTTATGTCAAGTAACCCATATCAGGCCTAGCAAGGAGGGGGTGGGTCTGGGTGCGTGACTTTTCTTGTTGGGCTGGACATGCTCCGAAAAAAAATAAAAAAAAACAAGCAGGGGAAGACACCTGCAGGGTTTGTCACATCTAGATGAGTCCTAGACGCACCCATTCGGTCCGTCGAGGGTACATCTAGATGTGCCATAGTTATTGCACATCTAAATGACTCAATTAAACTAGAAAAATAATAAGAGAAAATGCTTACACACATCTTAGCGTAAAATAAATGACAATTAGATATGCAATACTTAGAGTACATGTAGATGTGCTTTAGCAAAACTATACAATTTTCGATCAAGACGGTTTCTCTTTCTTTTTTTGACAAAGAGACGACAATCAGACACATACAAATAACATCAATCACGTGAAGTCAATTCCAATGATCCCATACACAAATACATACGGTTGCAAGGCCTTGCCTCAACCCATTGCCTTACCGAATTACTCACATATGGCGATCGGGTCGCAAGATGAACTCATTCAAGACAATGTAAAGATGAATGATTAATTGATGATATGTATTACAATGGTTGCCGGATGCGCTGTACCGATTACAAGTATGACTAACCTTGGAGAGAATGAATGTGGTGGTCAAGATGGAGATGGTTATGGAGATGCGATGGGAAACGGTGGCATGTAGGGTTGAAGATGGCTTCTGGTTCTTCGTTTCACAAATGGTGCTCTGTCTCTTGAGATATTGACATGGCCCCCTTTAGAAATATTTTTTGGGTGGACGTCCTAGTGCTGATGGTGTGTGATACGACCGGCGGTACGAGCGGGCGTGCTCGTATTGTGTGGCGTCTTGCGCTCCGGATTGCTCCCTGCCTCTTCCATTAAACTTTGTATTTACTTATATGCGATGATATTCTTTCATGCTCGGGCCCATTTCCTATGAAAACACATGAAACAAAGGATTTCACAATCTCTCACATTCATTAGTCATTATGGGCAATATTGCAGTGATTTTCTCAGAAATTCCAAAATTATCTGGTTTAAACAACGGTATGATAAGCGCAAAAATATCACTCATCATTATATATGTGAGAAATATGGTGGCAAGCATGTTGTGGTTAACTGCCCTTTTCATGGCTGGAATCTGTTGGATCTCACAGTGTGTTTATTCTTCATCGACCTATTATTGATTGTATGCCAATTCTCACTTAACATGATAAATATCTACCTTATGAAATTTCCAGGTAATAATGGAAGACATAGAGGTTTACCATCGAGGTTTGTACTTGGTCCTTTGGTTTATAGCTCATTATTGTGCAGTGGAAAGAAAAATTCCAATAATTAGGTCTTGCCTGAAGGTCTTAGTGTTAGAGGTTTAGACCCACTGTTCGACCCATTTTGCATATAAGGAAATGAGATGTCCATAAATATCAGTCAAATCAAGAAACTCACAGAGATTGTTAGGATAAAGGGTCTAGCGAGCAAAAACAACAAACTCTTTGTCTGCGCCATGAGGAATACATCGGTCAGCTATAAGATGATAGTACAAACAACAAACTCTTTGTCTACGCCATGAAGAATACATCGGTTAGCTATAAGATGATAGTACTTGTCTTAACTTGTATTTTTTCTATGCACACCATTTCAATATTTAGAAAACATATTTTTGCATATCTTTGTTTTCAGTCTTTTCAAAGCAGTTCATCGATGATTACCTCTTAAACCACATGTATGCTCAAGAGGCAAGGAGTGTATTAATAAAACACCCACGGTATAATATTGAAGTCTTTCTTAAAAGGGCGAAGGATGGGCGGATGATCATCCACAAGCGTTGGCCCAAAGTTGTAAAGATCTTCAATGTCGCCGAAGGCTCAATATTTACCTTCCACTTCAGCAGTTTTCCAGATGGCATTCATTTTTCTATTTACCATCTATTATGCTACATTCCAAAGGTTTTAGATGTTACATATGAAACTTGGTGTTTGTGTGATGTGGTGTGGTGAACTAGCTATATGGAGTACTGTGGTGTGATGAACTAACTATATGGCGTACTGTGATCTTAATTATGAAATCATGATGGTCATTAGGTGAATATGAAATATATTGTGTGTTTGCGGCGAAATCATGGTGAACATTTGTTTGATAAGAAATGTGAATTTGCTTATTATATAGATTAAAAATAATAGGGTAATAAACCTGCTTATTGGGTCATTTCATTGAACACGGTTACTTGTAAAGTTCCATGGGCGATGACAACTAGAAACACACACAGTTGCTACAAAATGAGCGTGTGGAGTAAGTGAGCCACCACACACGACGCTGCCGTAAGCAATCATTTGCAATACGTTGTCAAGGCCGCAAATGTTTTCAGCAGGAACAACGTGTGCGATGGATCCCCTTATAGCACACGCATATTTAGTCCGCCTCGTTTATGATGCACTGTGCTAACGCAAACGCTTTGTTTAATCAAATTGTGTGTGATGTTCAGCACGTCTCACACGGCTTGTTCCGGCTGATTGTCTGTGATATAGCTCTCCCAATCACACACGTGCACTTTGTTGTTTATTGTGTGTGATCGTAGGAGCAATCACAGACGATTAACTTGGGTTGTGTCCCATGGAAACCCCTCCCACCTCCCTATCGCACATATTCGCAAGGCGACGGTTCAAACCTATGTCAGTGAATGGGGGTTTAAACCGTTTGCATGGGGCGGTTCTATACCAGTGCCACCACTCACGTGGTGCGCTCTCTCTCTCTCTCTCTCTCTCTCTCTCTCTCTCTCTCTCTCTCTCTCTCTCCCAGCCTTGCTGTCATGTGATATTTAAAATTCCTGAAATTTTGAAATTTTGCCGCATAGCCTTTCTCTCCTGTGAAAATTGTAAGTTTGAAAATTCATTTTTTTTAAATTCTAGAAAATAGGGAATTCCATATGTTGAATTTTGAATGTTTGAATTCTTGAAAGTTCGATTTTTTTTACCACAGGATCAGGGGAGACCAAAGTGATGGAGCGAGACCTCATTTCACCGTCACACTTCCCTTATTAGTTAGCCCACACGAGGTAAGGGGTGCTTCTCGTTGTCTCCTCCACCTCTTTCTACCCAATAAACTTGACAAATCACTTTTCACTTGCTTTAAACTTGGCCTCAGTTTGTTTCTTAATGATTGATCTTATTTCAGTCGCCTGGTTAGACACTGAATTTAATTGAACTGTCTAGCTATGCTACCATGATACTGATATGGGGAGCTTTAGCCAAATTAAACACCACATATCATCATCATTGGAAATCATCCGTTGAAAAACAATGTGGTTTTGTATAAGGTGTTTGGTTTGGATGGCTATGATTGTTTGGGGTTGGAAAATATGCATATAAATGCATAGCTTTTAGGATGAGGTGTCTAATTTAGATAGTTTTGAGTGTTTGATGTCGTAAAATGGAGGGCTTTGTAGTTTAGGGCTTACAATAAAACCAGGTGTAGAGTTAAGGGCGCAGAGGGCTCCATTTGGTGATATTTTATAAGTCGTTCTTCAATTGGCCAAGGAATTTCCACATTGGCATGCCAATTATGTAACAAGTTTAGACGGACAATTATGAACAATAGATTTTATTTTCTAGAAAAAAGTGTAAACCTTAACAACTAGAATCAGCATCGTTATATGGCACCACCTTGTAGAACATTGCAGTCAAACTTCTTTTTAAAAAGGATGTACGTTTTGGCACGAATTATTATGTAAGTTGTGGCTGAAACTATAATTTGGATGATCAACAAAAAAAAATTATGTGTTGCTGTTGTTTCAGATATGTTTCTGTAGCCTTTTTGCTGGCGTGTAGCACATAAATCACCATATAGTTTGCAGAAAACTTCCAAATATATACTTCAGCCAAGAACTGATTTATTTGGATTTTTAGAAACATAGAACATTGTTTAGGCTGATGCCAAAGAAAATTGTGCGTCAACAACGCCATAGAAATACTTTTCTTCCACGAGCATCCCAAAATTATGACCCCAAATTGTTGGTGTAATTTACTAGCAATAGCAAATATGTGGCAGCATACACAAAGAGAATCTAGATGTGTGCACATGAGACGAGGATTTTTCGAAGTCCAGGCCCTCGAGATGAAATTCATGCCATTGAGATGAGGTAATACCCCACTTCCTACCTTTTTAGATTGTATTGATGGTTGCTTCGTACGAGAGCTAGAGTTTATGGTGATACCTATTCACAATGGTGATGATGATCGGGAGGCCCCTATCTCGCCTTTTTCATTAGGAAAACACGGGAGTAGTGGTACCACTTATTAAGAAGAGGAATACGAACAAGGCAGTAGCGTCGACGTCTGTCGCTCAACGGCCTCCTCCTCCAATGGCGAGATAGTACATGGTGGATGGTAGATATTCTTAGTCACTGGATAAATGTATTCACAAATAGCAAGTTGTTCCAGGTAGACACCATCAAGAATTATGCTGAAAAAGTCACCTTAGAATTATCAGACCTAGAAGAACACCCCATAAGTTAGGCAGAAATGGGGTTGTTGTGAACCAACCTGTGGTTGGATATGGTTAGGAGGATAGTGGTATCCCAGCCCACCGGATTTAAGTCCTACACTTGCTGGTGCTCGTATTTTCCTGTATTTATTTCAAGCCATCCATCGATGTGCGTTCAGTGGGAGGAGACATTTCTGTCGACTACGAAGGTGTCTGTGGCGATTTCGTCAACCTCAAGATGATGTGCCGGCTCAGTCTTTCAGAGGTGCTTACTGGGGTAGGATGTGCATGCGTGCATCCATAAGGGCGAGTGTATGTGCGTATGTATGAGCCTCTGTGTCTATATTGTGTTAAAAATAGGTTTATGTTGAAATTCTTCATAGAAATATAAGTTATTTTGTTTTAGTAAGCAAAATTGTAAAGTTTGAAAATTCAATTTTTTTTGAAATTCTAGAAAATAGGGAATTGCATATGTTGAATTTGGATGTTCGAATTCTTGAAAGTTTGAAATTTTTGATCACAGGATCAGGGGAGACCAAAGTGATGGAGCAAGACCTCATTTCACTGTCACACTTCCCTTATGAGTTAGCCCACACGAGGTGAGGGGTGCTTCTCGTTGTCTCCTCCTCCTCTTTCTACCCAATAAACTTGACAAATCACTTTTCACTTGCTTTAAACTTGGCCTCGGTTTGTTTCTTAATGATGGATCTTATTTCAGTCGCCTGGTTAGACACTGAATTTAATTGAACTGTCTAGCTATACTGCCATGATACTGATATGGGGAGCTTTAGCCAAATTAAACACCACATATCATCATCATTGGAAATCATCCGTTGAAAAACAATGTGGTTTTGTATAAGGTGTTTGGTTTGGATGGCTGTGATTGTTCGGGGTTGGAAAATATGCATATAAATGCATAGCTTTTAGGATGAGGTGTCTAATTTAGATGGTTTTGAGTGTTTGATGTCGAAAATGGAGGGCTTCGTAGTTTAGGGCTTACAATAAAACTGGGTGTAGAGTTAAGGGCGCAGAGGGCTCCATTTGGTGATATTTTATAAGTCGGTCTTCAATTGGCCAAGGAATTTCCACATTGGCATGCCAATTATGTAACAATTTTAGATGGAAAATTATGAACAATAGATTTTACTTTCTAGAAAAAAGTAAACCTTAACAACTAGAATCAGCATCGTTATATGGCACCACCTTGTAGAACATTGCAGTCAAACTTCTTTTTTTAAAAGGATGTACGTTTTGGCACGAATCATTATGTAAGTTGTGGCTGAAACTATAATTTGGATGATCAACAAAAAAAATTATGTGTTGATGTTGTTTCTGATATGTTTTTGTAGCCCTTTTGCTTGCGTGTAGCACATAAATCACCATATAGTTTGCTGAAAACTTCCAAATATATACTTCATCCAATAACTGATTTATTTGTTTTTTTAGAAACATAGAACATTGTTTATGCTGATGCCAAAGAAAATTGTGCGTCAATAACGCCATAGAAATACTTTTCTTCCACGAGCATCCCAAAATTATGACCCCAAATTGTTGGTGTAATTTACTAGCAATAGCTAATATGTGGCAGCATACGCAAAGAGAATCTAGATGGGTGCACATGAGACGAGGATTTTTCCAAGTCCAGGCCCTCGAGATGAAATTCATGCCATTGAGATGAGGTAATACCCCACTTCCTACCTATTTAGATTGTATTGATGGTTGCTTCATACGAGAGGTAGAGTTTATGGTGATACCTATTCACGATGGTGATGATGATCCGGAGGCCCCTATCTCGCCTTTTTCATTAGGAAAACGCGGGAGTAGTGGTACCACTTATTAAGAAGAGGAATACAAACAAGGTAGTAGCGTCGACGTCTGTCGCTTAACGGCCTCCTCGTCCAACGGCGAGATAGTACATGGTGGATGGTAGATATTCTTAGTCACTAGATAAAGATATTCACAAATAGCAAGTTGTTCCAGGTAGACACCATCAAGAATTATGCTGAAAAAGTCACCTTAGAATTATCAGACCTAGAAGAACATCCCATAAGTTAGGCAGAAATGGGGTTGTTGTGAACCAACCTGTGGTTGGATGGTTAGGAGGATAGTGGTATCCTAGCCCACCGGATTTAAGTCCTACACTTGCTGGTGCTCGTATTTTCCTGTATTTATTTCAAGCTATCCGTCGATGTGCGTTCAGTGGGAGGAGACATTTCTGTCGACTACGAAGGCATCTGTGGCGACTTCGTCAACCTCAAGATGATGTGCCGGCTCAGTCTTTCGGAGGTGCTTACTGGGGTTGGGTGTGCATGCGTGCATCCATAAGGGCGAGTGTATGTGCGTATGTATGAGCCTTTGTGTCTATATTGTGTTAAAAAATAGGTTGATGTTGAAATTCTGCATTGAAATAGAAATCCATAAGGGCGAGTGTATGTGCGTATGTATGAGCCTCCTCGCGAGCCGCCGGACATCCGGCCCCCAGCCCGGACATCCGGCGCCTGCGTGCGCGCAGAGACGGGCCTGAGGCCCATGTATCCCTCTCCCACTTACCCCTTCGTGGACCTAGACTATATATACTCCTCCCCCTCCTCCATTTGAGGGTTAGCAAATGTGATAGCTCATTTTAGACTAGAGCTTTGCTCATCCATTACGGATCTACTCCACGAGAGAGACCACGGCCTCTCTATGGAGAAGATCCACCTTGGATTCAAGACCCCTAACGGGAAGATCCTTCACGGATTCAAGACCTCCTCTTGGAGATGAACTCTACCTTGTATCTTTCCCTTTGTTGTTCATGTACCTTGTGATCTTGTGTGTTTGATTGTCTAGTGGATGTGTGATTGGGCTTGTCCTTGAGTGTTTTCCTTTGTGATTTCTCCTTGTTCGTCCCCGTGTTCATCGTGTTCCTCGCGGGATCCCTCCTTTTCGTGAAAAATCGGCCATCTAGGGTTCCATCCTACATCATATGGTATCATGAGCCACGGTTTCTCACGAATTTGGAGCCTCCCCACCATTTTCTAGCTTGATTTTGTTGTGTTCTTCCCCAATTTCGAAAATCCCCACCAAAAATAGGCCCAATTTTTTTTGTGATCTGTTGGTTTGATGAGATTTTGTTGATTTTGATCCGTGGATTTGCTTGGTTTCAAGTGGATCTAGCTTCCCCCACTTCTCCCATCATTCCATCCACGAAATCTCTCAAATTTTGAGCCCCAAATCATCAATTTCCGCCCTCAATTCGAAAAGTTCGTCCCGATTTAGATCTGGAATCTTCGGGCCGGACATCCGGCTCCTGGAGGGCAAAATCCCGCGCTGTTCTGGACATCAGGTCCCGGATTTCCGGACCCGACCCCCGGATGTCCGGCCCCTGGGAATTCAGCCACCCGTGTTTCACCGTTTTGTCCATAACTAATTCATCCGGAGTCCGATTTTGAAGTTCTTGAGCTCGTTTTGAAGCTCTTGACATCCCCCATAACACAAAAAATACTACCATCACCATTTGACTCCATCAAATTTTGTCCAATTTGGCAAGTTTGCCTAGGCCTTCCACCATATCATCCGCTATACCACCACCGACTTCCGCAACCTAACCCTTTTTGTTCCCCATATCATTTGTGGTTGCTTGAGTAGTGATTTGAGTATCCTAAGGTGTTTAGGCTACTTAGGGACAATTGCTTATTCATCAACCACCACCGCCACTTCCGCATACCCATCGCCCACTATACATTTCCGCCAACCCAACTTAACCCATTTTTGTTGAGCTTGTTTGAGTTGTTGCTAGTGTCTCCTAAGGTGTTTCGGATACTTAGGGACCGTGACTTCAACTCCGACAACGTGTATAGCCCATCATACGCAACCACTACCGCTTGTCCGCTACCACCATTTGACATTTGTCCTTGAGATTTTGAGTTGTGGTTTTTTCCGTTTCCTAAGGTGTTTCGGCTAATTAGGAACGGGTCTACATCAAGAGCACCACGTCTCATCATCGATACAGACGGTAACTTCGACGACATCATTGTATATTCCCTTGCAATTGCATTGTTAACCCCTAGCCCATTTTTGCGTCACTTACCTATCGAGACTAGCCATTTGAGTATTGCCGACAACGTGACTTGTGCACATTAGTGATCATACTTCCTGTAGCGTACATACCATATCACCGTGGTGCATATCTTGGTATCATCTCTTGTGACACAAGGTTGTCATCACATATACTCAATTGCTATCTTGGTTCGTGAGGTTTTGCATGAGAAAAGAGCTCAAAAGAGAAAGAGCCAAACAAGCTTTTAAGCACAAAGAAAAAGATAAGCAAAGAGCTTTTAAGCAAGAACCATAGCATCATACTACATTAAGATTGTCATACTCGATCATTTTGGATCATACCACCGGAATACCATACATATAGCATACTTGGGATAGAAGTCGTTGCATTTTGCTTAGTAGGTTGTGCACAAGTCCGTATCCGCCTACTGTGCAATCGCGCTAGCGTCTCTCTAGTGTTGTGCAACAAGAGCATTTTCGTGGATTCCACATTTGGCTCACTCCTTGGTTGCACGACCCCACTTATCTATCCGTGTGTGTGTTTCCGTGTGCCATCCATGTTGCTATTGGTCTACTTGTTGCATTTGTAAATTTGTGAATCTTTTTCAACATTATTGACTCTTGCTAACATTTCACATCAATTTTCGTGCCACTATCCTCAACGAGCTCCACCATAAGCTTTACTTGTGTAGGTGTGAGAAACCGACAAGAATTGGTACCAATTGTGCTATTTCCTTGTTCCACATTTGAGTGATCATTGATCCATCTTCAACATCGGTCAAGGTACATTTGGTATAGTTCTTCTCTTTCTCCCACTCATACTTGCTAGCGTCTTGTGATGGATAGGGAAGGCATTTCATCTCCGGTCTTCGACATCAACGGCACGAACAATGACATCCATGCGAAAACCATCGGACTACAACGAGCAATGCAAGAGCGCTTGGGCAACATCGCCATAGAACTACGACACTCCGAGACAAGGACAATGGCTTCCTTCGACGACATGTGCAACTCCTTCAACAAACAAATGGCGGAGCTCCGACACTTGGTGGTCGATTACAAGTCTTCTTCCCCTTCGTCATCCTCTCGGCGGCGACGTTCAAGTCACAAGTCTTCGGAGCGCAAACATGATGCAAGTGCAAGTCTTCCACGTCCACACCGCCATGGCGACCATCGAGATCGTCATGAAGGGAAAGTCACCTCCAAGCATCATGTGCACAACAACGACGAACGACATATACCAAGAGCTCAAGCACAACAACGACATCGCCATCATAAAGATGTTCGACAAGCGCATACCTACAAGTCTGAAGAAGCTCTACATCACGCCAAGGCCAAGCTTCAAGAGAAAAAGAGAAGACCGCGAGACAAGCACACCCAAGACGGAGCTACGGCTACAACCACCACTTCGGCATCTTCGCCAAGTGCTATCAAGGCATCTTCGCCTTCGAACGTACGACATCTTCGCCTACTTCCCATGAATTTGCCTACATTGACATCTCCAACTACAAGGCGACCACCTACGAGCAAGGGCGACACTTCCATCTTCGGAAGCTCCCCCCATCAAGATGGCGACAAGATGGTCGAGCAAGGGCCATCCCCTTCGACCAAGGCGACGAGCATGAACCTCTTCAACAACATGAAGACGACGCCCAAATATGACTACTACTCTGAGTCAAGCTACGCGAGCGCACATGAGTCCTCTTTGATATCGGAGGAGAGTGATGATTTGCCACCTCCTACGGCATTCATCTTTGGAGGCATTATGGATGAGGAGACGATTGGAGTTGAGCATGGAAACATTTGCACCTACATCTCTCCGACACCCACATATGACGAGATGCCCCAATTTCCATGTGAGGAGCGCCACCACCACATGAGTGACATGAGTGACTCCACCATATGTGACATTGAGTGCATTTCCTACGAGAGAGTGAGTGTGACCACCACTAGCCCCACACATGAGAGCATGCCACACATCCTATGTGAGGTTGAGAGCCATTTGGGTGACTCCACCAACCATACGAGTGAGAGCATCCAAGAGGGAGTGAGTGAGACACACCACTTAGTGAGTGAGGTAGTTGAGAGGGCATGTGAGGCCACTATGATTTCTAAGGACTTAACCTCTACTCCAAGTGTGTTTTCTTTGGTGCTAGGTATCCTACATGACGACGCGCCAATCCTCGACGAGTCCATCCCGCCAATGGAAAACCCCATGGCCATGGTGGAAGAAGATGCACCCCCCACATGGTACCATCAAGTTGCAACCTCACCTACAACACATGAGCGGAGCTCTAAAGGTAACATAGGTGATGGTGCTTCTTTCGTCCCACTTGTGGACTATATCACCAATGATTGCTTGCATGATGTTGATTCACCTATGACCATGCTTCATGCTAGTGAAACTTCCTCATGTCTTGACTTACCTATTTATGATGAATATGATGATGAGCATGTTGAGTTGCCTAGTTGTGATGCTATGCTTCATAGGATATCATGTGAAAATTCTTTTGGTCACATCATGTTCGAAAACCCTTTAAACTTGTCATATGCTATGAGTGAGATCTCACATATTGTATCATTTCAATCTCAACATAGTAACTATGCATGCCCCATTAAAGTAAATCCTATTTGCACTTGTGGCATAGATGACAAGATGATGGTCATTGGCTTGTGTTTCTCTTGCGATGATATTGCCATGCCCCCTTTACATAATTTGCGCAATTCATCTACTATGCCATGCCATGAACACATTGTTCGAAATATGCTTTGCTTTGGATGTTGTCAATATTCTCCATGTGATGTTTCCATTGATGCTCATGAAGAGACCCCCATAGTTTTCTCATACATACTAGGAGATCTTGATGCATTCCATACTTTGCATAGTTCCTATAATTGTGTGCACCATATGCATTCCATGAATAACAATGCTCTACCTACTTGTCATGATGCATTACACAATTTGAGTCTTCATTATGCTATACATAACAACAAACCTCTCATGATGGATGACATGTTTCTATATCACGCATCTCATTTATTTGAGCATTGGCTATTTTCAACACATGCACGTGCGCATCATGATGGATGGTGTGTACATATACCACGCACACACAATTTTCCCTTTGTCTTTGTTTTGTGTAGGTACTCATGAACATTTGTCAACCTCACAATCCCATGAGTTGACAAAACGAGCTCTTGAGAGCAACGACGATTTGGGATCCCGTGGATTGTCCCTACCACCGTTCTCTTTGCGCAACCACTACGCGCATCTCTTTTACTTGGCTCTCACACGGCTATGGGCTATTTGCCAATTGTCACATTATGCCCATACTATCGTGTTCACTTTGCATGTTATGCCTCTTGCTATGATTTTGCCATGCAATTGTGACCCTTGCTTGCAATTACCCATGATTCACCATTATGATACTCCTATGTGTATTTGCATGCTTGGTGGAGACACTAGTAGCTATTGCCATGATTTCTTTGTGCCCCATGCTATTGTTGATTCTTGTGTTGGGAGAGTCATGATATCCCATTGCTATTTCCATATGGCCTCTCATCAACACATTGATGCTATTTTGCTCATATCTTGCTTTCATGCTTGTGCTATGCCATGTGCATCACGTATGCTCACTATTTGCACACATGACATGCTTGCCATGATCACCTCTAGTACGTTGCATCTTCGCACTACTAGCTTGTTTGACTTGATTGCTATGCTTGCTTGCTATATTGCATCACCCATGTTCCACTCTTACTTGCTTTCTTGGGTTGATGACATATATGTTCATGCCATTCACATGATTCACATTGATCATTGTCACTTGTCTCCATTCGTTGCATCTCTCATATTCCCTTGTATTGAGTGCAACCATGCTATGCCTATTGATATTGGAGACTTTGACACCCTTCTTGTGATGCATACTTTCTTGATTGAGCCTATTGCACTTGGTTGTTCTCACATCTTATGCCTACATACCATGCACCACACCCTTGTACTTTCTTATGATAAGAATGATGCAAGCACTTGTTGGGTATTTTCCCGCACGAATGCTAGGTTTTGCATTACAACTAAACTCATTTGTTTTTCCAAGTGTTTGTCATGTTCTTTCATTTTGAAGGATTCACAAGGCGGTACCATCACAAGGCATCTTTGGCATGTGAAGGCATACACGTTGCGCGACACCAACATCTTCGAGAAATTCCTAAAGGTGAATTCCTTCTTTGTGAGCCATCCTCACTTATGCATATTGGATGGGCCATACTTTCATTATTGTTTCCTTCTTGTTGTCTACATGATACATCTACGTGATGGAGGACCGAAATTGAAGATGGACCCTTTGGATGCACCTTCGGAACTCCACTCAAGCCACTACATTGAGCATTGGTATATCAACACTCCTTCGGCACATTGCACCCCGATCTCCATATTTGTTGATTGTGTGCCCACATGCCATGCTCCATGGACATATCATACACATGACAAATTTGCATCTTATGCATGGATTGACTCACATTATGCTTGCCTTGTTGCATCTTTTATTCCCATGTCATCCATGATATATGAGCTTGTGCATTTCCTTAGCAAATTCGTTGTGATCTTTCTTGATGGCATATTCATACATCATGATCATATTGTCCTCCATCAATTGCATGATAACATACACATATTGAGCATTCATTGCCATGTTCATGCTCTTGATAAACCATCACACTATGACATCATTTTGCACAATGGTAGAAATTGTAGCTTTGTGCAACATGCCAATTACCCTACCTTTGTGTGCACAACAAATGAATTTGCTCACATGAATGCTTTACATCTCATACTATATCATCTTGCTAAGCTTCATGTACCTTGTCACACGGACTCATTCTTACATGATGGACACTTTGTGTGCGCTAACCATTGTATTTCCAAGTGTACTTTGTGTTTGCTCATTTTGCATGTACCACATACCGGAGACACCTTGGAGTACTTCGATTGCGACATGCCCTCAACTTCGTCCAACTACAAGTCCGTTTACGACTACCGTTTCCATGGTGATGAGGTTTTTGATCCGAGGTCGGATCTTTCCCAAGGGAGGGGAGATGATGTGGAGCATCCTTCGTTCATCCCCATGTACACCACTTGGACGCAAGGTGATCCCGTTCCTCGATGCTTCCCCTTTCTTTTATCGTGAGACATGGATGCTACTTTAAGCGCGGACCTTGTGCATGCTCGGGAACACCCAAGGAGACCATGGAGAACCGAAGGACCAAGGCCAAGTGTGCGCGGGAGAGAAGGAAGAAGGGCCAGCACCTACAGGCCCCGGACATCCGGCCCCCAGGCCCGGACATCCGGCGCCCCTTCACAGAAGCGAGCCCCGCCAGCCCGGACATCCGGCCCCATGCCCAGGACATCCGGCTCCTCCCGAAGCCCCGGACATCCGGCCCCTTCGCCGGAAATCCGGCCCCTCATCACAGAAGACAACCGAAGCCGGCCACTCTCAGCCCGGACATCCGGCTAGAGGCCCGGACATCCGGCTCCTCACGAGCCGCCGGACATCCGGCCCCCAGCCCGGACATCCGGCGCCTGCCTGCGCGCAGAGACGGGCATGAGGCCCATGTATCCCTCTCCCACTTACCCCTTCGTGGACCTAGACTATATATACTCCTCCCCCTCCTCCATTTGAGGGTTAGCAAATGTGATAGCTCATTTTAGACTAGAGCTTTGCTACTCCATTACGGATCTACTCCACGAGAGAGACCGCGGCCCCTCTACGGAGAAGATCCACCTTGGATTCAAGACCCCTAACGGGAAGATCCTTCACGGATTCTAGACCTCCTCTTGGAGATGAACTCTACCTTGTATCTTTCCCTTTGTTGTTCATGTACCTTGTGATCTTGTGTGTTTGATTGTCTAGTGGATGTGTGATTGGACTTGTTCTTAAGTGTTTTCCCTTGTGATTTCTCCTTGTTCATCCCCGTGTTCATCGTGTTCCTCGCGGGATCCCTCCTTTCCGTGAAAGATCGGCCATCTAGAGTTCCACCCTACATCACATGGTGTCCACGTGGCCGGTTTTTCTAACTCTCGGGTCAGTTTTGGCCTTATTTGCTCAAATCAACAGGTTTGTGGACTAAATCCGATCACTTCTCGAGTTGTTGGCCTAAAGTGTGCAATCAATTTGAGTTCGTGGACTAGTAGCTCACTTCACTCGTGATTTTTCCAAGTCCAAACCTTCGAGACGAAGTTCATGCTCTTGAGATGAGGTGATACTCTACTTCCTGCCCTTTTAGAGTTTATGGTGATTATCAAGAGGGTCCTATCTCGCCTTATATAGGTGGACGCAAGGTAGGATTATATCGGCTCGAGTCGGTTTACAATTTACATTTTAGTAAAATACATGTTTTGCACTCCAAGGAGATGATGCGTCCTTGTATGATTACTAGCAAAAGAGCCCGTGCGTTGCAACGGGAGAAAAAGCACAACACACACTCTTAACCCAACAACCATCACTCAAGACCACAAATAGGTCCATCTCCTTTATTTTAACGAGGCATCATATTTGTGATGCCGCTTATCCTCACGCCCTCACCGGTGGTGGACTCAGTGTTCACACAAAATCAAAACATGTTTGAATATGGTTAATCTTTAGGGGTCGCTCTCTCCCTCTCTCCCCCCTCTCCCTCTCTCTCTCTCTCTCTTTTTCTCACGCTCGCCATGATAAATTTGTTGTTTTCCCCTGCGACGTTTCAGAGGTATGCATGTGTAGTTATCGATGTTTTTTCCCCTATATGGTAATAGTGGGCATTTATTTGCAATCCGAATCGACGCAGGTACGAAAGAAAAACGGATCGTGCGCTATAGATTATAAGTTTGAGATCGAAATTAAACAATCATGTAGATGCTATAGAGCTAACCACGATAAAGAAAAGAATTTAAAAATATATGCCAACTCGTTGGAATCCAGTTGACGCCATGTACATTCATGTGTAGTTCAAGCGAGCAGCCGCATTCTATTTGTCTATCACACTGTCAAGCGGCTGCCACTTCAAAGTTTATCCACTCATCACGATGTGAGGCTGTGCTGAGAGATGTGTTGCGTACCTGCTAGCCTCGGCGCTGTGAGGTGCGTATACCTAGGAGCCTGAGCTCGCGCGCCTGCGCGCTCCAACCCCTCCGCCAGCTCATCTCGCCGGAGGAGCAACACCAGTGTCGTCGCCCTGGTGCCTTACCTCCCTTCCCGCATGGCTGGGCATTTAAAAAATATGCACAATATTTCAATACATAAACTCTTTTTTGAACAATACAAACTTTTGAAATGCAAGTTCACCTTTTGAAAAAACGCGTTTTTTTCTTTTTCAAAAAGCATTTAAAAAATAGCAACAGGTAAAATTAACATCATATTCAGATTTCACACGTTTTTCTAATCAAATTGCGTATATAACATGTTAAAATCGGAGTTACGATTTAAAAGATACGATTGTTTTAGAAAACAATTTGTTTGACTATAATATATTCTATACTAATATTTAGAAAAATTTAACAAGTTAAAATAATCTCATATTCATATTCTACATATTTTTCTAATAAAAATTCATATATAACATGTTAAAATCGGAATCACGGTTTAAAAGATACGGATAATTTAGAAAACCATTTGTTTGACTTTAATATCTGCTAAAATAATATTTAGAAATACATAACAGGTTAAAATAATCTCATATTCATATTCTACATATTTTTCTAATCAAATTTCATATATAACATGTTTAAATCGAGGTTACGGTCTAAAAGATATGGATGATTTAGAAAATCATTTGTTTGAGTTAAATATGACCCGCGGATGAATTACCTAAAAGATCGGGGGTGTTTTCGAAAAAATGTAAAATAACGGTTCGGATGACTTAAGTCCAGAGTGCGGGTTGATTTCAGGAAAATACAGGGGCGTTTTTGTAAAACAGTAAAATAACGGTTCAGGTGACTTATGTTTGGACTGCAGGTTGATTTCAGAAAAGTATAGGGGCTTTTTTGTAAAACATCACAACGGACGGGCTGAAACCCTATTTTCTTTATTATTAGGTAAAGATTATAGAAGGACTCCCAGTCGTCGGCCTGGCCCACCCTGTAGGAATTGGGTCGCGTTCATCCTCCTACGCGCTATGTCCTCATTGTCACAAACCAAGCCTGGTTATGACAAATAGACGGGTGTCCGCTAGCGCTTACCGTTGATCTCTAGTCGTTGGAGGCATCCTCTACTCTCCTCTCCTCCATCCATCCACTGGCTAGCTAGCTAATAAAGACATCTATTTCATAGAAACTTGTCGCTGTGAATAAACCTTGCGACGATTCTTTGGCCAAAGAGATGCGCTCTCCTCGTCTGATAATAACATAAAGCCTGAATAGACACTCTGTAGCCTTCTCGATGCCCGGCTGTGAACGGAAGAAGTTGAGAGAGACCGGGTGTACTACATGCCCAGGCCCAATGGCCAAGCTAGCTAGAACATCATCCCCATGTGGAGCACAGCGTACAATACAATGTGAGCCGAAAAAGCAGGTCAGGAGACAGGTGAAAACAACTGTTTTCAGAAAAGTTGGTATACGGTATACCATTCTACATCCGTAGGCGACAAATATTATGTTGATATTTGATCACTGTAAGTTTGTAACTTGTACTCCCTCCGTCCGGAAATACTTGTCTGAGGAATGGATGTATCTAGATGTATTTTTGTTTTAGATGCATCCATTTGCATCCATTTTTGCGACAAATATTTTCGGACGGAGGAAGTAATATCATTATAACTTGACGTTCAATATTAACTTCTATAGGAAATAAATATGATCTTTTCAAATACATGATGAACCTTTTTCCAAAACATTTTTTTCAAATGCACGTTGTACATATTTTTGATACACGATGAACATTTTTTCAAAATGTCATGAACATACATTTTTAAACGTGTGAACATTCTTTCAATGGTGCAAAAATTTCTTTAAATTCGTGCAAACAATTTTTATTTACACTGCATGAACTTTTTTTTAAAATACGTGACCATTCTTTGAATGGCAGAAACATTTTTTTGAAATGTACGACATTTTTAAAGCCATGAGAACAAAAAATACATTCCACAAATATTTTTATAATGTGTGGTGAATATATATATAAGAGCATTTTCACAATATAAACATAAGTACAAAGAAAAAAGGAAAGAACAAAACTGGAAAACAAAGGCGTGTAGTGGGCCGGCCCACTACTCACTGCCCTTGCTTGAGGCGAGCGGTTGCTGCTTCTCGGAGCACAAGACAAAGCCGCACCCAGTTACTCAAAAGAAGACAAAGCCGCGCCACGATCACAGCTAGCTACGGAATAATAATAATAGACTAAAAATGCAAGCTAATGAATAATATGACTAAAATATTCATGGGTATGTGTAAGTGATTTTATCGACATTGAAGAAAAAAATCACAAAAAGTTGTGAATAAAATCTATGGAAGAGCGAGCACCGATGGAAGGGGGCTTATTTTTGCCGGTGGATCAACATAACGAACTGTCGCAAAAAAAAAAAGATCAACATAACGAAGTAGGTGACACCAAATGAAAACAAAACGAAGTAGGTCACACCAAATGAATTTCAGAGTTTCAGAGTCGATTGACAGGGGTACATGAATGGAAGGAAGGGGGCTTATTTTTGCTGGTGGATCAACATAATAAACTTTCTATCGGATCAATGGCTACTGCTACATGTACAGAATTTGAGTGGATATTTACACGGCAATATTGAATTGGAGGGCAAAAGAATGGTGTGGCCCGAAGAAACAACGGCTATGGTTGCACAATCACAACCTTTTTCTTATCATTATTCGGTAAATTTTCCATGTCCCCACAAAAAGGAACGTTGTAAGAAAAGCGGCAACAGTGGCGGGGACAGACCTAGGGCAGCTATGGCTATAGCCATAGGCGTAACAATACCCCTTGTGATTTCTTCATACAAAGTACATAATTCATAAATGTTCATCGCTCAAGGTAGCTTAGGTCCTGCTTGGATCCAAGGGACTAAAAGTAGTCTGACTAAAAATAGTCTGTTTAAGAGGCTAAAGTTCCAAGCACTCCTGATTAAAGAGGGGCTAAAACTAATCTTGAGACTAAAATCTTTTAGTCGGGGATACCCCTACTAAAATGTGAATTAGTCCTCTCTCTCCTCATTTAACTCCTCTCCTCTAACACATGCAAGTTCTGAATTGGAGGGTTTGGAGGATAATAAATGCTCGTTAACTTGATTTTAGTCTCTTTAATATTTGGATCCAAGCATGGGTGAGGCTAGCAAGTTTTAGTCCCACTACTTTTAGTCATGGGACTAAAACGTATCCAAGCACCCTCTTAGCCTCAGGCTTAATCCAGTGCTAGCTCCGCCACTTGTCGCCCAGAATATGATCAGCCACGACGGCATGGGAAGAGACCTATTTCAGAAGCCAGCGACGTGGTTAGCAGGGTGCTAGGAGGCAAATGCTAGTTCTTGCGAGCACCGAGAAACTCGAGCGGCACTCACCGTCACCACTAGAGAAAAGTCAAGCAGTAGCGTAGGTATTTTGCCTAGCAGTAGCGTGGGGAGCCGCGCTACTGATAAGGCGCTGCAGCTAACATGTAGCAGTAGCGAGTGTCGTCCCACGCTATTGCTATACATGGCTAGCAGCAGCGGGCTTTGGTGCCACACGCTGCTACTAATAGCTGAATCGCTTTTACCTAGGACGCACTAATGGTAAGAGAGCGCTACTGCCAACTTTATTCCCCTCACTACTGCTAGTTTTATTAGTTTCTATTTTTTTCTGCATATTTGTTTTGTATTTGAACATGCTTTATACAATAACCTTTAGCATATCAAACACATACAAATGTAATCATAGCATATACATACATATAGTCTCATCAAATCATGTCATCATCATAATCATCATCCAACACAAAGTGGTCTCTCGTCATCATCTCAAAAATAGCGATACAAGTCTCGATTACTTGCAACTATATCGTCATCCATCCAAACAATGATATACGCGAGAAGAGCTATCACTATGAGTGAGAGCAGAACTATGCAGTACGTGAGTTCGTATCCCTCTCTCGCATTAGCGTGAACCTAAACTAACTACCGGCTGTCACTCGGAAACCGAAAACCGGTACACCTGGGCTTGACATTCCGGCCACTCGTCGTATACTCCTGGCGTTGCGCTTCTTCGTCATCGATGATCTATACACCTACATCGTCACATGAGTCGATAATATGCAACATATATAGTTGAGCAAGAGAAAGAGACAGACTTGGCAAAAATACAAGCAACATATCATAAGCATAAATAACAAAGTTCATCGTATCCAAAATGCCCTAACCAGAGTGATCTTCGCTAGTGGAGGAGGACGGTTTAATTACATCATAAATAAAGTTTCGTCATGCATAACTCAAAGTTTCGTCATTCAGAAAGTATGGACTAAACAGACACATTGTCATATATCGACAATCACTCCAACATGTCGTTCCATCCATCCAAGTCAGGGAGATAGTCCCCAAGCTTAGTGAAAGGCTTCAGGTTGAGACACTGAGCGGCTACGCGTGTTCGGACGTCTTTCCGTGACATTTGTCCTTCCTCGTAGAACAAGCCTGTTTTGTCGAGGGCCTCCTTCACGATGACTTGGGCAAGTTCATGCTGGATGTGATAGAACTCAGCTCGAAGTCGATGATCCGAGATATCTCCTACGTTCTTTGCCCATTGCAGAATACGAGCATTGCCGGATTTAGGTGATAGGCGAAGGTTCTGCTGATCCCGTCTGTACTCCAACATGTGGTGTAGGACATAGAATCCATCACTAAGAGTATCACTCGGTTGCTGGATGCAGCAGAAGTCGGTCTTATGGCCGAAGGCGGGCCTGCCGTCCCTTTTGTTCTTGTCCTTGATCCCTCCACCCCGTACGCCGTAGTAAAAGATAGCACTGTCAAGAACATACCTGATGTGGGCGTAATCCTTTTTGTTCATGTTCTTCGACGAGTCCAAGTAAAGAGCGTGGGAGTATCGGGGTAAAGGATAATGAGGATGGCGCACCCGCCCCTGCGCAAAATAAGTACACCTCAAATTAATTAGCCTCCACCGTGCAAATGAATGATTGAAATCAAAGGAAGGATATCCGCGCAGATGACTTATAGAGGATGATATGGCACAAGAATCGCCTCCTTGTCCTTATTGGCGACCATGAAATCGGCGATGTTGTCCCTCGCGTATTCACGGTGCTTTGCGCAGACTGCCAAGAAGCCCTCGTGCATGAAGTATGGGTCGGCGACACAGATATAAGGTATCTACTCAATCCCGATGATGTAGTTCATGTACAAGGCAAAAAGGCGGACAAACATAAAATCCAGCTTCTTCAAGTGAAACATGTCGAAGATGTAATCGAATTGAAGGAAGAACTTGTCCGCGGGGAATGTGTGGACGTACGACCTTTGCCGCGGAAAGTTAACCACGTAGAGTGGGTGTCCTGGATTTTCCGAGGCGATGAGGCTTTTCTCTCTCTGCAGCACATCATCATTAAGTCTCCTTGGATCGCCGTGTGTGGCCTCTACTGCTGCCTTAGGTAGGATTGGTTCACCGGGGACATGCCATTTTGCCGCACCGGGGATAGGTATACGGTCTTGAACCCGAGGCTGCTGGATCATAGAAGCAGCTTTGTTGCCTTTCCTCGGTCTCTTCCTATGTTTCTTTGCTACCAGAAGGTCGTCTATAATACGTTCACCCTCCGGAGGCGGCAATTCAGGCACCGACTCATGACGCTCAAACCCTGAGTACTCATCATAGGCGCCAGTATTGAGATACTGTTGAGTGTCATCATCATCCTCATCCTCATCTATGGCGATGTCATCAGCGACTAATGGATCCTCTTCCTCACCCCGTCCGTTATGATCACCCAGCAGCACATCATCGTTAAGGACTTATATTTAGGAAGGGAGGGAGTAGTGCCCATGCCAAGCATGCATGCATGCATGCATGATCTCAGATAGCTTGTGTACGTGCTCACATAGCTGAGCATGGTGCCGGAGTCTTCCAAGGATGATTCTTCAAGCAAGTCGGTGTTTTTCCTTCCCGTAACGATCTCCAGCACCAGAACGCCGAAGCTATACACGTCTATCTTGACCGACAGGCGCCCTCGAACTGCGTACTCCGGCGCCATGTATCCACTGCGACACACCAGAAATTAATATATACTCTGGCTTCATATATAATCGAGAAATTCACCATAGAGATAGATATATAGAGAGCTAACGTACAGTGTTCCGACAACTTGGCTGGTGACGGTACTCGGCCTGTCGCCGTCGAAGAGCCTGGCCAGGCCGAAATCCGAGATCTTGGGGTTCATATCGGTGTCGAGCAGGATGTTGCTGGCCTTGAGATCGCGGTGTAAGATCGTTACCTGAGAGTCCTCGTGGAGGTACAGGAGGCCTCGTGCCGTCCCGTAGATTATACGGTACCTTGTCTCCCAGCACAACGCTTGCCGCTTCTCAACTTCAGGCGCTGCACATCATATTAATTCGTTATTACGACACGGTTAATGTGTTTGTCGTCTGCATGCATGCAGCATGCCTATGTAGCATCTGGATCGATTTGTTGAAATAGTCCATGAGCTTAAAATTAAAAAGCAGAAAGGGGTGTTGCTCAAGCTCGATTTTGACAAAGCCTACGACCGGGTAAACTGGAAGTTTGTTCGGGAAGTCCTACTCAAAAAGGGTTTTGAGGCTGGCTTTGTCCACCATATTATGAATCTGATAAACTTTGGGCAAACGTCTATTTCTATTAATGGGGAGGTGGGTAGATTTTTCCGCAACAAAAAAGGCTTAAGACAAAGAGACCCTCTCTTCCCGCTTGTGTTCAATTTTGTTGCGGATGCGCTGTCAGCTATGTTAGCTATGGCTCGCTCATCAGGGCACATCAAAGGGTTGGTATCGCATCTGATCCCAGGAGGGGTTACTCACCTGCAATACGCGGATGACACAATGCTGCTCTTTGAGCCTGATGATAATAGCATAGCTTCGATCAAGTTGTTGCTGCTCGCGTTCGAACTCCTATCTGGGCTCAAAATCAACTTGCTCAAGAGCGAGGTCATAACCATGGGGATGGTTGACCACGAGAGTAGGAGAGTGGCCAACTTACTCAATTGCAAGCTAGGGAGCCTGCCAACCAAGTATCTTGGCCTGCCAATTTCACACAGTAGGATTTCCATTAAGGAGTGGGAACCCTAATATGGAAAGGTTGCGGGGAGAGTGAGCCCTTGGCGTGGGAGGTTTATGTCTTCCGCGGCAAGACTCATCCTTACTAATTCTAGTCTGTCCTCTCTCCCTATGTTCACCATGGGCATGTTCCTTCTTGCGGATGGGGTACATGCTAAATTAGATACGCCCCGCTCCCATTTCTTTTGGGAAGGAACGGGCATTAAGCGGAAGTACCGCCTAGTAAAGTGGGCGGCGGTTTGCCGCCCAAAAAAGTTTGGTGGGATGGGCATTTTGGATTCCAAATTCATGAATGTCGCTCTCCTATCACGATAGTGGTGGAGGCTGTCCCAAAACAAGTCGGGTCTCTGGGCTGACCTTCTTAAGGCAAAATATTTCCCTAACGGTAATGTCTTCTCCGCGAAGCGGTCAGGATCCTCATTCTGGAATGGGATCCAAGCTGTGCAACCAACTTTCACCTTAGGAGCGAAGTTTTTGGTATGGGACAGTCAGTCAACTCATTTCTGGCTGGATTCCTGGATTGGCAATTCTCCCCTTTGGCAGAGCCACTCGACAGTATTCCACGTAGCCTCTAACACGGAGTTGATGGTGGACGATGCTCTACGGACCTCCCCTCCCTCGGTTTCCTTCCTAAGGGCTCTCCTTCCGCACGAGGAAAATGAATGGAACGAGATGAGGGCTCTGATTGGCCAACAAGTGTCCCGCTCGGGTGCGGACGAGATCTCCTGGAAGCTCTCTTCCTCGGGAGTGTTCTCCGTTAAGTCATTATATAGCAAACTTACTGAGGGCGCCGCGCTGGACATAGCTCGGGGGCTGTGGAAGGCCGGCCTACCTTTGAAAATTAAAATCTTTTTGTGGCAGATGTTTCAAAATCGTCTCCCGACGGCGGACAACGTTGCGATTCGAAACGGCCCCTCGGACAGTTCATGTGTGTTGTGTAGTAGCATAGAGGATGCCAACCACGCTTTCTTTCACTGCCACCTTGCGAAATTTGCATGGAGTGCAGTGAGAGCTGCTTTTCAACAAAATTGGAACCCAGTGTCGGGTGCTGGGATTTTACATATTTTGCCTTCGCAAAAAGGGTCTAGTGCTAGTATCGCATGGCGCTGCGTAGGGGCGCTGCTATGGTCTATATGAACTACTCGCAATAAGATGACCATTGAGAAGAAGTTTCCTTCTCATCCTGTTGATATCTTGTTCAAATGCCACTTATTCTTGCAGAGTTGGATGCCTTTGGGGAAATCGCGTGATGAGGAGCGCATGACCGAGACGATGACAAAGATACGCTACATCCAGACGGAAGCTCGCCAAGTAGCATCTCAAGACTGATATCTTTGCCGCCTTTTGCTCGTAGCATATTTTGTTTCTTCGTATTCCAGCCTGCGTGCTGATGAGATGACAGTCTGCGTGCTGAGGACGCTGTTTCTAAACTCACTTGCTGTTGGTCTTGTCGCAGGCCTATGTGGTCGATGTTGTCTTAAACTCTGTGATGCTGCCGTGAGGCTTTATTAATTTAAAGCCGGACGTCTTTGGCGTCCTCGTTAAAAAAAAAAGCATCTGGATCGATCGTCCGTACCGAAAAGAAAGTTGTCGAGGCTTCGGTTGGGCAGGTACTCGTACACCACCAACTTCTCCTTCCCCTTCAAGCACACGCCCAGAAGCTTTGTCAGATTGTTGTGCCGGAGCTTGGCTACCAGCAGTAGCTCATTCCTCAGCTCCTTCACACCTTGCCCTGAAGCTTTGTCCAGTCTCTTCACAGCTATTTGTCGCCCATGAGGCAACACCCCCTGAAAAGTAGAATTCAGATGGGGTTTCCACATAAACCAGACCAATCTTCTCTGTTAATGAATAAAATATGCTTTTTTGTGTCTGTGGTTTTAGATGACAAACCAAGCTTGTCTGCGTGGTATATTTTCTATATTTATGTGAAGTGCGGGAACACATTATCTTGTCAAGAGCTTCGTAATAGATCAGGTAAGTTGAATATATCTACATTTATATCTATACCTAATAATAATCTTTACCTAATAATAAAGCACGGAACGAGTTTGTCGGGTTCACCGTCACAATACGCTTCTTCCCGCGAATTTACGTTTTCAGTTTTTTTTTTCAACACGTCCATATATTTTTTGCCAGATCCAAGGTGGTACTAATATCCGTCCGTCAAAACGGCTGATTGCTTCTTGCTTTCGGTAATTTCGTCCGTTTTGGTACGTCGTCGTTCGTCCGTTCGCTCGTCCAAGTTCTCTACGTTGTTTGCAGCGATGTAAGTCAACGGGCCCTGGAGTTCTCATCCGGATCATGCCAGTTTTAGCGGGGACGACGCGACAGAGGTCTTGGCTAGGTGGATCCAGTGCAGAGGGGGTCACAGGCGAGGTGGAGGAAGGCAGGGCACTGAGCTCCTTGTTTGCCAATGGCAGCGTCGTTCTCTGATTCATGTCGAGGGAGAGAAGAGAGAGATTGGACAGGGAGAGATGGGGTAAAAGGAACCCCGAGGCCGACGACAGCAACGGCCGAGGCCGGGAGTCAGTCCAGAGATGCGGGACGCGGCGCCGACCTCGCCGCCGCTCCTCTCCGTGGCCCCGAATTGACCGTCGGTGCACATCCGAAGCCGGGCCCGCTGCCCGAACATCGGGTGAGACCCGTGGCGCCTGCGCCACCGGCTCTCCAAAGCCGCTCGAAGAAGCCGACGGCTTGTGCACTCCAAACGAGTAGTAAGCAGCGCCGTTCAAGCGATCTGCTCGACCTCCGACCGACGGCAAGAACACGGGGTCGCGGGCGAGGACCTAGCTCATCACAGGGTAGGCCCAGCACCCAACTCCTCCAGCCCGCCACACGCTCGACGTCACCAAGCAGCTAGATAGACGAGCCATGCGGCCAGCACCCTTCCCGGCCTCCCCTACCGCATCCTCTATCTGTCTCAGCTTTGATGAACAAGGAGCAATAGAGCGCGGGTTGCCTGGAAGAGATAAGGTTGGCAGTGGATGCATGTGAATTATTTTAGCTGGTATGTTGCCGTCTAAGTTTATCCATGTGATGAAGAGATAAAGTTATCTGTTTGGAAGAGATAAGGTCAGGATGGTTCCACGTGCTTGAGCTAAAAACAGAATAGTTCACCAATGAAGATCAAATATGTGTACTTTATTATTATTCTTTATTGTTTTGGGAAAAATACTTTATTATTTTATACTGTAGTTAAATAAAAATGTCTCAAATTAATATATTCTCCTATCCATATTATTTGTCTTAGATTTGTCTAGATATGGATGTATCTAAAACCAGGCGATTTTAGACACAAATACCAAATGGTTTAAGATACATTCGTCCGTAGCTACACAAATTTAAGACAAATAATATGTATCTCAAATCATTAGATATATCTGTATCTAGACAAAATAAAAATAAATAATATGAATCGGAGTGAGTATATTTATTTTTAAGAATGCGAATGAGACAACTCAAATGCATAATAAAAGGATGTACTGATTGTCAACTCATGCCCCATATACAATATAAGGTCCAAAATACAAATGCAATATTTGTATAAGTGTATCTATCACTTATCCGAGCACATTTAGAATAAGTGAATATATGATCTACCACGTGCTGTTCGCTTATGAATCGTGACACATATTTTTTTGGTTTTTTATGTGCTTATATTTATATGGGTTCAAGAAAGGGACGCATATTTTTTGGTTTTTAATGTGATTATATTTATATGGGTTCATGAAAGAGGAGTAAATTTCCCCATGATACTACTCTTTAGTTGCATTTATACAAAATGTGTTTGGTGGTCCATTAAGATGACAATAATTTTAAACAAATTCAAATTGCTTGATACTACTCTTTACGGTGTACAATTTCCTTCCAAATTGCTAATTCAAATTTACTTATTTTAAACTTCATAATAATAATTCTAAACAACATAATAATCTTGAAAATATTTTCCAAAGGATATTCTTTTATGTCTTATATCATTATGATGTGAGATGGGTTGTAAATACATGTCTCTAAATAATTTTAGCAGAGTTGTTATTTAACATCCGTAAGCCATCGTTGGCAAGGGTGAGATGGAGGATAAGCAGTGTCAATGTGGTATTCTGTTTTGAAATAGAGGGTGTGGATTGGTGAAGAGGGTCCTTGAGAAATGCTTATTAGGGTAAGGGTGTTCGATACTTTTCTTGGAAAAGATAATGTGTAAGCGTAGGTCGCGGTGTGCAACCACACTAATGCCGTCTGATCTTGTCGTGGAGTGGAGATGTACGACTCATTTCTAATGTGATGATGACATCCTGGATGAGACACCAATGTCTATGCCTGCTGGGACATATGCTCGTCGAGTCGTAGTGTTGTCATATTATTTTTCTCCCGGTGCAACGCACGGGCATTTGCGCTAGTAATAATAATAATAATAATAATGAGAAAAGTTCGTGCCCGTTTGTCGTGCTTTTTGCAAAAAAAAAACCTAGTATTTCTTTAGATCAATATGCCGCCTATACCTACGGTTCGTCCGCCGGTTGTGTTGACCGGCCGAACTAGAGAGTCTTTTTTCCCGATCCCTTGGTCTGGATTTTTCTCTCTCGCTGGTCGCATTTATGGGCGTTTCTTTTTGGTTTTTCGATCTAAAATCGGTTTGCGTCGACCGTCGCCGCTGTCGACCCCGCACGCCTCTACTCTGATATCGACGCGACCACCTTGCCTCTTCACCGACCCAGCGGCCTCGCGCGACGCAGCGGCTCATCACGACCGTCATCCGCGCGTCTGCCTACCCGTCGCTCTGTGCCGGCCGTTGCCGTCTTGTCCCCTAGTACCGCGCACCCTCCATCAATCGAGCTACGGGCTGCCCTTACGTCTCCCCGGCAACGCCTCCGCCAAGTGGTTCTCCCCGCGGCTGCACCGGCCCGCGTGGTCGTTGCATAGCCTTTGAAGCCGTGCCACCGCGGCACGCGGTCCACGCCGCCTTCTTGAGGCCATTCCAGCGGTAGCACCAACCCACGCGCTGCCGCTGTATCGCCCCTTCGGGCCGTAGTGCCGCAGCAAACGATCCACCGCCGCCCCTAGGCTGTCTGCTCCACGCCATCCCCGAGGTCGCACGGACCCTCGCGCTGCCGCTGCATCACCCCATTGGGCCATAGCGAGCGTGGCACGCGGTCCCTGCCGTCGCCGCCCCGACATGCGCGTCGCCGGTGCATCACTCCTTCGGGCCGTAGCACTGCGGCAAGCGGTCCACTTCGCCGTCCACGCGCGTCGACTTCTGCTTGGTAGATTCATTTTGAGTTTCACTGAATCTGAGTTTTAGTGAAATTCAGTTATCTAGAAAAATAATCGGATTTACATGTTAATCAGATCGAAGTTGGAGTTCAAACCCCCACGACCACGGTTGTACTATCAAGCATATACCATACTAAATGCAATATGTCTAAATAAAAACCGTGTTGGAATTAACTAGATTTGGAATTTGAAAAATTCAGTTATCTATTTGGTATTCTTACCGATACTTATCCCCAAATTTTGGTCATTGCATTGTGGTCTGATTTTTTTATTCGGAAATAAAAAACCTTGATTAGGACAAAACTTATATGCCTTATATTTTAGAAAGAATGGGTATTATAGATCCAGATACAAATTTACTCTTTTTTTTTACTTTTTTAAAGCACACAGATACAAATATTAATTACTTGCAAAAAAAGATACAAATATTAATTAAATTTCCAAATATGTAGGAAACATATACATCTACTTGTGGGATTTGTTTTGTGAAATATTTCTGAAACTTGCTTGAAAAATCCACGCTCCATGCCAAAAGACCATAATTATAGCGTTTTATAACCATTAGATGTGATGCTATAAGATGCGTGTGTGCTGACATGAGTTGTATCTGTTCACATCTAATGGCTATAAAACGTGAATGAGACCAAATTATATCTCATCTAGATGAGTTCTAGCAAAACTGATAATTATAGAGACGTGTCCCTATATTTTTTACAGGTTTGCTATTTCACATCTAGATGTGAGATATTATCTCACATCTAACTCCCTCACCTTTAGAGACAAAAAAGAAAATCCACGGGAGAATTTTAAAAAAAAATTAAGGGTGAAGGAGTCTAAGTGTGAGAGAGTTAGATGTGAGATAATATCTCACATCTAGATGTAACATAGACAGACCCTATTTTTTAAGAATGGCAGGTTAGGTGTCTGTTCTGCATGTACCAATCGTACATACCTTGTATACTGCCCCAAAGCCTCCATGCCCAAGCTTATTCTCTTCGGCGAAATTGTCGGTTGCTTGCCTCAACGTTGGCAGGTCAAACAGAAGTGATTCAGGGTCTTCGTCATCTTCCTGGTAAGCTGAATACAAAGAGAGGGAAAATTTCTTACTTAACTGGATCATCTTCGTGATAACACCAGTTATTGATGCAATTTCAAGACAAAAACATCTTACAGAGTTGTGTCGTAGCCTTATTTCTCCATAGGAAGATCATAGATAGGGACATGAGGATAACCGCGACGCCGAGAACAACGGACGATACTGTCGCCGCATGTTGTCGCCACCTTATCCCGTCTCTTGTAGAAGACGAAGACGGGAGGGCAGAAGGTGGCGGCGGCGTGGGCTGCGGGGCGGCGAGCTTCACCGCGGGGCTGCCGTCGTAGAACTCGTGCGTCTCGAACCTGAGGCTGCACCATATGGCGAGGATCCGCCCTCCGACGCTGCCGTTGAAGAACAACGCCGGCATCTCGTCGATGAGCCCCTGGAGGCACGCGCGGCACGGGCCCGGCGCCTGGTCCGGTGTGCACTGCACCATCCCGTTGATGTTGTGCACCACCTCCTTGCTGGTGGTGGCCGGGAATCCCTGGTCTGAGACCATGACCCCGGTGGCGTACCTGGATGTGGTGTTGAACGCGGCCCAGTCGGCGAGCGCGGCCACGAGGCTCACCACGATTGCGACGAACCGGCCGGCGTCGCTGGGGGCCACGGAATCGTCGCTGGCTCCCTTGGCTTGCACCTGCCCGTTGTCCGGGTTGGTAAGGAAGTCCCGGAAGGAGTAGCGGACGGTGCAGCGGTCGTAGAAGATGGACACGTCCATGACGCCCATGCACCTGCCGAATGCGACCTCGGGCGCGAGGGCGAGGCAGGAGGACGCGCACGCTGTGCCGTTGGTGGCGTCGCCGCGGCAGAGCCCAAGGCCCCACACCGTGTCGGGGCCGGTGCCGACGACGGCCGTTGCGAATGCGAACAGCGAGCGGGAGGCGTTGGCGGCGAGGGACGCGAGGAGGGTGCGGACGTTGGACTGGTAGGTGCTGTTCTCGGAGTAGTACGTGCCGTTGTTGCACTCCCACGTCACGAGCTCCGCCCTGGCCCCGGCGGACGGCGTTGCGAAGCTGCAAAGTGATGATAGCAGTAGGAGGACGACGGACGCAGTGCACGCTGAGCGTATGTCCATCTTGTTCGGCGGCGCAGTTCCGGTGCACGTATGCATCCCGGTGCCGGCATATGTATCACACGAGGTGTCGAGGCGTAATGGCTTAGGACCATGTCTATCTCTATCTATATGGGTCTGTCTAGGGGCCCAGTTATTGCATATCTAGATGGCTCAATTAAATTAACAAAATAAAAGATAAGAGAAATGCTTGTACACGTCTTAGCGTAATAATATCAATGACATAGAATTTTTGCTTTTAAAAAAAAGCTTTCAAAAAAAAATCAATGACATAGAATTTTGATGTGCAATACTTGAACCACATCCAGCAAATTGTATAATTTTCTATGAAGACAACTTTGTTTTTTACAATACATGGCAATCAGACACATAAAAAAAATACATATGGTTGCAAAGCCTTACTAACCCATTGCCATAGCGAATTGGGAGCGACTAGGATAGAATAATGGCCTCTGGTAAAAGAACAGAAAAATTCAATATGAGCCATCGGATTGGAATTGGATGGCACAGATCTCTGTGGAGAGAGGCATGCATCTCCAACAGGCCGAACGTGCCGCGCACTAAAAACTGCTTTGCCGCGCGCCCATCGCCTGGTTTGGCGCGGCGCGCAGCGCTGGCTCCAGCAGCCGCGCTAAAATGCAGCGCGCGCGCGCCGCTCCAGCAGCGCGCAAAAAATGCACAGCGCGCGACTCGCCGGGGCATTGCATATATGGCATTTTGAACACAAAATGAAGTTGAAACATTCAAAATGCAATGAACATGACATATAAAATTTCACACAAACAAGTTGATGAAGAAAAGTTCATGCCCACAAGTTCAAAATCATCCCCACAAGTTCATCCAACCAAGTTCAAAATGCAAATCAAGTTCCCCAAAACCTAGTGGAGTTACAGGCCCCTTCGAGTTCCTCTTGCTTGCCGACGGCCACTGCAACGGCGGTTCAGATCCGCTGCCAAGCTCCGACACCGTGTTGTGCAACTCGCGTACGGCAAAGCAGTGGTGGGTTCCCAGCCTCCTCCCCTTTCAAGATTTAGCAGTAGCTTGGCGGCGGCGGCAAGTCGATGCTGGGGTCCTCGCCTCCTTCCCTCCCAGGCTCATTCTCAAGTTTTTCTTTTCTGCAGTGCTATTTGGTCAGTGAAATCTCTTGTCACTTGATGGGCAGTGATACACCTACGATTGACAAGGAAACTCACAAGGCTCGCTGTTGTTAACATGGACTGGGGTCATATTAAGCAGCTTTCAATAATTCATTAATTATATTTTCTTGATAAGTAATCTCTCTGCCAAAACTATTTTAGCCATGATCAAAAGTGCAGTATTTTCAATTAAAGTTGCATTCTTGTGCTCTGTGTGGTCAACCTTGAAAGAATCTGTTTTAGGCCAAACTTGTATGTGTTCTCTGTGTGGTTAACGTTTCTTTTTTGTTTTGCATTCTTGTGCTTATTACAGACTTCTATAAAATCTCTCAGGGATTTTTGCATTGCAATTTTTTAAATAGATGCTGGTAAACAAAAGTTTAGAAAGAAAGAATACTTTGTTTTGCTGATTTGGTAGGCCGAAGTACGAACCATAGATTCATGTTGTTTGACTTTAAAATGTGTAATAGTTTCTATTCTTCTTGTAGTTATTCGGAAGTAAGAACAAAATCTCAAGGGATATGAAATTACTCTGTTCTTTGGTCTATATGACTATATATCCCCACATAATGATGACCCGTTCTTAAAAAATGCCATATCTATTTATACTTACTGAGCACCACGCCACTATTACAAGCAATTATTTTGAGTTTTTTTGCAGACGATGTTGCTATTTCACTTGCGAGGATGCGGTACCATGGTCAAAGTTTCAGTTCTTCTAATAATCTTACTTCATTTTCATGCTAGTCACCTAAATCTAGTATTCTGCTACTTAAAAGCACAAAAGATATGCTTGTTACATGTTGACTTCGAAAATTTGACACATATTAGTTCCTATCCATGTCTGCATGGGGCGCGACTGAAAACTTGCTTCGCATACCTGTTCCATGGGGCCGGCGCCAAACTGGGGGAGACAGACAATGTGGAATTCCATCGCTAGTTTCAGAAATGTAATTTGTTAGTTGTGTGTTAAACTCCACTGATGTTTATCCAATTGGTTTTGAGGCCAACCTGATGGGTTTCTGGCCATTGAACACAACATCTAGTCTGTCCTTCCCATTGGGAACCTTCCAAGACGTGATACATTATCCAAATAGATAAATCTCAGCCTCACTTCATGCATAATATGAGAACAAAATTAGCTGTTGCAAAAGGTGAAAAAGGAAGTTCAGCTACTATGTTCTGTTGCAACAGTAGGGAACTGTTGTTATAAATTGAGTTGAAATATATAGAAGCCATGATGGTCTTAGTGTCAAAAACACTCTTGTATTATAAGACGGAGGGAGTATGTTTGGTTTGATGGGACGGAGGGAGAATGTGCTATCTACTACTCAGCAAACACTACATAAATGTATGTGCATGACTGACTCATAATTCAAAGCTTTACAACCTTTTAGTCCGTCGGAGAACATAATTATCTCTATTTTTTGCCTTTGTTATGTAAACTATAATTGTTTCCCTTGTATTTCTAGATGGATGATGCTCTGAAAACCGGAAACATCAGGACTACAAATTGACAAAAGAACATTTTCTCAAAGTCTTCCCTTCCTTAAAATTGCGAGAACTTTTCTGGATACACCTAAACCTGTATGTGCCCAACTGAATCATGTTTGTTTTGTTTGATCTCTCCCAGCTCATGAAGCTTGATGAGCAAGAAGCAGTTCTAGGGAAAGGCTAGAGCTTTTGTGTCATGTACCATCAATATAGTAAAGCTGGTGTTATTATTTTTAAATAGCGATGCCTGTTGAGTGGTGATCATATTAGTCCCTAATAGTGTCTTGCTTGTCGTGTACTAAAAATGGTGCTACCATGTATCATCAAGATATATACGAATGTATGTATTTTATGTTATGGTCCAGCGATTGCAGACTGGCATTTAGTTATGCTTAAAAGGGGTGGCTTAATTTTCTGTATGTACTCACGTATGTATTTGTGATACATATTGACACACTTTGTAGTGACAAACATATTCAACTTCCTTGCATAATTAGTGGTGTAGTACAAGCCACTAATGTACCAAAATATACATGGATTTCATGAAGTAGATATGCGCAAAGATTTTATGATAAAACTAACAAGATATGGGGCATCATCACTGTGCATATTAAATGGTTTTTGGACACAACTGCAGATCTACAAATGGTCACTGGACAGAACGAATGCAGAAGGAGGGACAAGGAGATGAGATGTTTGAGGTGGTTGCTGCAAAAGTTCTGTTCTATAACTGGCTGTTCCGGCTGTTGGTACGTATTTTTTTTCATAAAAATACATTAAGTGGCTTGAGATCCCTCAACCAGAATCTGTGCCATCCACCTGTGATCCAGCGGCTCAGGGCTGTTTTTTTTGTTCTTTCACCAGAGGCTCTTTTTCTATCATAGTCCCTCCCAAGCGAATTACTCACATACTCCCTCCATCCGGAAATACTTGTCATCAAAATGAATAAAAAGGGATGTATCTAGATGTGTTTTAGTTTTAAATACATCTATTTTTGTCCATTTTGATGACAAGCATTTTTTCCATACCATCAATAGCGGCTCTGGTGCTTTTTTCATCTTTCCTGACGCGGGGCACCTTTTTCAGTTTTTCAACAACTCATAGATTTCGGTGCCGCTCCTCTTACATGGTGGTCGTCGATGCTCGGCCTCACCATTGAATAGATCTCCATGGTTTCTCCGTGGGTCATCCTTCTCGAGGCATCTTCGATGCCTCATATACACGATTTTCTCAGACCCACCATCTTTCATTAGCTGCTGAGACGTTGTATCATCCATGCACCGGGTGCATCCATAATATCCATGGCACACCTGTCCTGCAAGATACCCGTAACCGAGATAGTTGTGCATTGTCGTCATCAGCACGACCCTCATATAGAAATACTCTCCTTTGCTGGTGTCCCATGTCTAGACCGGTGTTTTCCATAACGTGTCTAACTCCTCTTTTAGTAGCCCCAGATACAGATTAATATTATTTTCCGGCTGTTTTGGTCCTTGAATCAACATGCTCATGTGTATGTATTTTTCCTTCATGCACAACCACGGAAGAGGTTGTACATCCATACAAACACATGCCATGTGATTCATGTTGTCAGTACTCGCGCCAAGCACTATGTTCCTTTCATATCCTGTGAAAAATCGGTTTGTGGCATTGAATGTTCTCCACTAGCTTGGATCCGCGAGGTGTCTCTGTTTCGGATCATCTCCATCGTCGGGCTTTTCCCTCTCCGCGTGCCAACGCATTAGCTTTGCTTCCTTAGGATATACGAAATAATGCTACAGACGAGGAATGATAGGTAAGTGCCATACAACTTTCTGAGGAAATTTCTTTCCAGCGTTCTTATATCGAGAAGCATTGCACATCAGACAACAGGTTTCTTCCGCATGCTCCTTCCGATAAATGATGCAATCGTTGATGCATGCGTGGTATCTAACATGCGGCAGATCAAGAGGGCACACTATTTTCTTGGCCTCATCGACACTAGTAGGAAATAGGTTCCTTGCGGAGAGAACCTTCTTTAAATACTTGAGAAGCTCATCAAAGCTTCTATCGGTCCGTTTGTTTTTAGCCTTCGTCTTTAGAATTTCTAGCGTGAAACTCAAGCGGGTCACCTCTGGATCGCAACCACCATACAATGGACTCCTCGAGTCTGCCTCCAGTTGCTCAAGGTTGGACTCCTCTCTAGAAGCAGCTCTGTCGCTTGTTGTCTTCTTGCAAAGCAGGTCTCGAGCATGAGGGTCCCCCATGATTGAACTTAGTACCGAAGAAGGCTGCGGTGTGTCCGCGGCTTCTCCGTCATGCATGGCCTCTTCTCCACCTCCATGTGCAGCCTCTTCTACATCGTCATGTCTAGCCTCTTCCCCGACACCATATCCGACCTCTTCTCCGCAGCCATTATCGGTCGTCATCTCTTCGTCTGGCCAAACAATGTCGTCATTGCATGCCCCATCAACGAAATCATCTTCACTACTTATCCACCGAGTATAGCCACCCATGAAACCATGCATGAGCAGGTGCACTTTCACATGCCCTGCCTGAAAGGGGTCATGCAAGACTCCTCCTTTTCATCTTCTACACGGACATAGTCTCCTTTCGGTTATTTTCATGCATGTCCTGCAGCAGGGATCTGATACGTCTCCAACATATCTATAATTTTGATTGTTCCAGGCTGTTATATTATCATTCTTGGATGTTTTACAATTATTTTATAGTCATTTTGTATCATTTTTTTGGACTAACCTATTGACATAGTGCCAAGTGCCAGTTGTTGTTTTTTGCATGTTTTTTACATCGCAGGAAATCAATATCAAACGGAGTTCGAACACCGCGAAACTTTTTGGATATTTTTATGGGCCAGAAGACACCCAATGGGCTGAAGCTGCACCTTGGGGGGTGCCCCGAGGGGGCACAACCCACCAGGGCACGCCAGGCCCCCCTTTACCCTATAAATTCCTAAATATTCCGAAACCCTCAACTGCCTCTTTACCCGATAAATTTCGAAATATTCTGAAACCCTTTGGGGTAGACCTAGATCAGAAGTTCCGCCGCCGCAAGGCTCTGCACTCCACGAGATCCAATCTAGAGCCCTTTCCGGCACTCCGCCGGAGGGGGAAATCGTCATCGGTGGCCATCTTCATCATCCCGGCAGCCACCATGATGAGGAGGGAGTAGTCCACCCTCGGAGCTGAGGGTTTGTACCAGTAGCTATGTGTTTAATCTCTCTCTCTCTCTCTCTCTCTCTCTCTCTCTCTCTCTCTCTCTCTCTCTCTCTCTCTCTCGTGTTCTTGAGATGCACAATCTTGATGTATCGTGGTCTTTGTGAATATAGTCGGATCATATGGTGTTTTCCCCTCTCTTGTTGTGATGATTTGAATTTTCCCTTTGAGATTTCTTTGGATTGAATACTTTTATGGATTTGAGAACACTTGATATATGTCTTGCAATTGAATACTCATGGTGCCAATGGGGTATCATATTGATCCACTTGATATATGTTTTGGCACTCAACTTGCAGATTCCTGAAGTGACATTGGGGTAATCTATGCATAGGGGTCGATGCACGTTCTTGTCTTTGTTTCTTCAATAGAAATTTTGGGGCACTCTTCGAGGTTATTTTTTTGGGGCACTCAATTTTTTGTGTTATCTTACAAATCTGAATATGTTTTGGTGTTATCTTAGTAAGAACTCTTGATAGATCGATCGGGATGGATAATTTTGTGTTATCTTAGTACGAACTCTTGAAAGATGGATCGGAAAAGATAACCTTGTGTTATTCTGGTACGAACTCTTGATAGATAGATCGGAAAGGATAACTTTATGTTGTCCTAGTACGAACTCTTGATAGATTGAACGGAAAGAATAACTTTGAGGTGGTTTCGTTGAGGGGTGGTTATATGATCCAATTATATTAGCACTGTTGAGAGATTGCACTAGCGAAAGTACGGACCCTAGGTCTTGTTTTGAAGCATTGGAATATCGTTTGTGCTCCGTTTTGTCACTTGCTACCTTGCTATTTTTATTGTTCGCATTACAAAAACTCATATCTACTATCCATATTACACTTGTATCACCATCTCTTGGTCGAACTAGTGCACCTATACAAATTTCCATTGTATTTGGTGTGCTGGGGACACAAGAGACTTTTTATTATTTGGTTGCAGGGTTGTTTGAGAGAGACCATCTTCATTCTACACCTCCTACGGATTGATAAACCTTAGGTCATCCACTTGAGGGAAAATTGCTACTGTTCTACAAAACTCTACGCTTGGAGGCCCAACACGTGTCTACAAGAATAAAGTTGCGTAGTAGACGTCAGGATCACAACCATCTTTGCACCTGCGTTCCGCTGACTTTCATGATCGCCTGTGCGGTATAATTAATAAGAAAAAGGACATCTAGAGTTTGCCCGAAATTCGCCGAAACGGACATAGATCGACATTTCGGCATAACATAGGAAAATCATGTCACACAAGATCCGGCATGCATCAAAGTCATACAGAAATTCGTCATGACCTTCCCTAAAAAATGACATCTAGAGTTTGCCCGAAATTCGCCGAAACGGACATAAATCGACATTTCGGCATAACATAGGAAAATCATGTCACACAAGATCCGACAAATACACATATATAGGAGGCAACTCATGCATGCCACATGCACATTCCCACCATCATATGGCGCAAACACACATATGTCCATTCTTGCAAAGTACAACTTTTTACTCACCCATTGTCGTCGTGAGAGAGGAATCGAGCACACGTTAGATGGCGGCCGATGCCACTATCTAGGGATCAAAAGTAGTGGAGAAATATGCATATATGGCTTACTTCTAAAGTGGCTAGATCTAGTTGGAAGGAGATGCTCTGCCTAACTAGTGGAGAGGGAGGGAGAGCTAGCTAGTGAGACAAAGGTAGAAGTGAGGAAAGGGAAGGAGGGAGAGACAAATAAAGTGATCGTGGAAGAAACTAAGCTAAAAAGAGAGGTCATTAATGGAGAATATGGTGGATGAGGGCATTAATGGGGAGAGAAGAGAGGTAGGAGAAGTAAGAACTAAGTGAGGGAGGTAGAGGAGGTAGAGGGGAAAGGGAGAGGGAGAGAGGGTGGGGAAAAGGTGGCTGCTACGTGATACGTCTCCAACGTATCTATAATTTTAAATTTTTTATTGTTCTATGCTGTTATATTATCATTCTTGGATGTTTAATAATCATTTTATAGTCATTTTATATCATTTTTTGGTACTAACCTATTGACATAGTGCCAAGTGCCAGTTGTTGTTTTCTGCATGTTTTTTACATTGCAAGAAATCAATATCAAACGGAGCCCAAACACAGCGAAACTTTTTGGAGAATTTTTATGAGCCAGAAGACATCCAGTGGGCTGAAGCTGCACGTGGGGGGGGGGTGCCCCGAGGGGGGCACAACCCACCAGGGCGCGCCAGGCCCCCTGGCGCGCCCAGATTGGTTGTGCCCACCTCGGTGGCTTCCCGCACCGCCTCTTCGCTCTATAAATACTCAGATATTCCATAAACCCTAGAGTAATCAACGGAATTCTATTCCAGCCGCCGCAAAGTCCAGAACCACCAGATCCAATCTAGACACCATTACAGAGAGGTTCACCACCTCCATTGATGCCTCTCCGATGATGTGTGAGTAGTTCCTTGTAGACCTACGGGTCCGTAGTCAGTAGCTGAAGGAAATATGCCCTAGAGGCAATAATAAAGATGTTATTTGTATTTCCTTATATCATGATAAATGTCTTTTATTCATGCTAGAGTTGTATTAACCGGAAACTTGATACATGTGTGAATACATAGACAAAATAGTATGTCCCTAGTATGCCTCTACTAGACTAGCTCATTGATCAAAGATGGCTATGTTTCCTAGCCATAGACATGAGTTGTCATTTGATCAACGGGATCACATCATTAGTAGAATGATGTTATAGACTAGACCCATCCGTTAGCATAGCACTTTGATCGTTTAGTTTTACTGCTATTGCTTTCTTCATGACTTATACATGTTCCTATGACTATGAGATTATGCAACTCCCGAATACCGTAGGAACACCTTGTGTGCTATCAAACGTCACAACGTAACTGGGTGATCATAAAGATGCTCTACAGGTGTCTCCGAAAGTATTCGTGGTGTTGGCATAGATCAAGACTAGGATTTGTCACTCCGAGTGTCGGAGAGGTATCTCTGGGCCCTGTCGGTAATGCACATCATAATAAGCCTTGCAAGCAAATGACTAATGAGTTAGTCACGAGATGATGTATTACGGAACAAGTAAAGAGACTTGCCGGTAACGAGATTGAACTAGGTATAGAGATACCGACGATCGAATCTCGGGCAAGTAACATACCGATGACAAAAGGAACAACGTATGTTGTTATGCGGTTTGACCGATAAAGATCTTCGTAGAATTTGTAGGAGCCAATATGAGCATCCAGGTTCCGCTATTGGTTATTGACCGGAGATGAGTCTCGGTCATGTCTACATAGTTCTCGAACCCGTAGGGTCCGCACGCTTAATGTTTGATGACGATCGGTATTATGAGTTTATGAGTTTTGATGTACCGAAGGTAGTTCGGAGTCCCGGATGAGATCACGGACATGACGAGGAGTCTCGGAATGTACAAGACGTAAAGATTGATATATTGGACGACTATATTCGGACACCGGAAGTGTTTTGGAAAGTTTCGGAATTTACCGGAGTACCGGGGGGCCGGGTTACCGGAACCCCCCGGGGGAATGATGGGCCCTGGTGGGCCATAGGGGAGAGAGAGGGCAGCAGCCAGGAGGTGGCGCACCCCCTCCCTAGGAGTAGTACGAATAGGACTAGGGGAGGGGGGCGCGGCCCCTCTTTCCCTCTTCCTCTCCCTTTCTTTCCTTCCCCCCTTCCTTCATTGGTGGACTCCTACTAGGAATAGGATTGCAATCCTATTCCTAGTAGGATTGCTTCCTTAGCCGCACCATAGAGGGACGGCCGGCCTCCCCCCTTGCTCCATTACATACGGGGGCAGGGGGCACCCAAAGACACACAAGTTGAATTGTTCTAGCCGTGTGCGGTGCCCCCCTCCACAAAAACACACCTCGGTCATACTGTCGCAGTGCTTAGGCGAAGCCCTGCGTCGGTAGATACATCATATCCGTCACCACGCCGTCGTGCTGACGAAACTCTCCCGTGAAGCTCAACTGGATCAAGAGCTCGTGGGACGTCATCAAGCTGAACGTGTGCTGAACGCGGAGGTGTCGTACGTTCGGTGCTTGATCGGTTGGATCGTGAAGAAGTTCGACTACATCAACCGCGTCACTTGACGCTTCCGCTTCCGGTCTACGAGGGAACGTAGACACACTCTTCCCTCTCGTTGCTATGCATCTAGTAGATAGATCTTGCGTGATCGTAGGAAAATTTTAAAATACTACGTTCCCCAACAGTGGCATCATGAGCCAGGTCTATGCGTAGATGATATGCACGAGTAGAACACAATGAGTTGTGGGCGATACTAGTCATACTGCTTACCAGCATGTCATACTTTGCTTCGGCGGTATTGTGAGATGAAGCGGCCCGGACCGACATTACGCGTACGCTTACGCGAGACTGGTTTCACCGTTATGAGCACTCGTTGCTTAAAGGTGACTGGCGGGTTTCTGTCTCTCTCACTTTAGCTGAATCAAGTGTGGCTACGCCCGGTCCTTGTGAAGGTTAAAACAGCACATACTTGACGAAACATCGTTGTGGTTTTTGTATGCGTCGGTAAGAACGGTTCTTGCTTAGCCTATAGCAGCGACGTAAAACTTGCAACAACAAAGTAGAGGTCGTCTAACTTGTTTTTGCAGGTCATGTTGTGATGTGATATGGTCAAGACATGATGAGTTATACGGTTTTGTATGAGATGATCATGTTTTGTAATGTTATCGGCGACTGGCAGGAGCCATATGGTTGTCGCTTTATTATATGAAATGCAATAGCCATGTAATTGCTTTACTTTATCACTAAGCGGTAGCGATAGTCGTAGAAGCAATAGTTGGCGAGACGACAATGATGCTACGATGGAGATCAAGGTGTCGCGCCGGTGACGAAGGTGATCATGACGGTGCTTTGGAGATGGAGATCAAAAGCACAAGATGATGATGGCCATATCATGTCACATATTTTGATTGCATATGATGTTTATCTTATTATGCTTCTTATTTTGCTTAGAACGACGGTAGCATAATAAGATGATCCCTTACTAAATTTCAAGGTATAAGTGTTCTCCCTGAGTATGCACCGTTGCGAAAGTTCGTCGTGCCGAGACACCACGTGATGATCGGGTGTGATAAGCTCTACGTTCAAATACAACGGGTGTAAGCCAGTTTTGCACATGCAGAATACTCGGGTTAAACTTGACGAGCCTAGCATATGCAGATATGGCCTCGGAACACTGGAGACCGAAAGGTCGAGCGTGAATCATATAGTAGATATGATCAACATAAGATGTTCACCATTGAAACTACTCCATCTCACGTGATGATCGGACATGGTTTAGTTGATTTGGATCACGTGATCATTTAGATGACCGGAGGGATGTCTATCTAAGTGGGAGTTCTTTAATAATATGATTAAATTGAACTTTAATTTATCATGAACTTAGTCCTGATAGTTTCTTTTTGCATATCTATGTTGTTGTAGATCTATGGCCCGTGCTACCGTTCCTTTGAATTTTAATGCATTCCTAGAGAAAGCTAAGTTGAAAGATGATGGTACCAATTACACGGACTGGGTCCGTAACTTGAGGATTATCCTCATTGCTGCACAGAAGAATTATGTCCTTGAAGCACCGCTAGGTGACAAGCCCCCTCCCGCTAATGTAGACGCTTTGAACGTCTAGCAGTCGTGGTCTGATGACTACACGATAGTTCAGTGTGCCATGCTTTACGGCTTAGAACCGGGACTTCAACGACGTTTTGAACGTCATGGACCATATGAGATGTTCCAAGAGTTGAAGTTAATATTTCAAGCAAATGCCCGGATTGAGAAATATGAGATTTCCAATAAGTTCTACAGCTGTAAGATGGAGGAGAATAGTTCTATCAGTGAACACTTGCTCAGAATGTCTGGGTACTACAATCATATGACTCAACTTGGTTGCAAAGTTGACGAGGATAGTGTTATTGATAGAGTTCTTCAATCACTGCCACCAAGCTATAAAGGCTTCGTGATGAACTATAATATGCAAGGGATGCAAAAGACAATTCCCGAGCTCTTCGCTATGCTCAAGGCTGCGGAGGTAGTAATCAAAAAGGAGCATCAAGTGTTGATGGTTAACAAAACCACTAGTTTCAAGAAAAAGGGCAAGGGAAAGAAGGGGAACTTCAAGAAGAATAGCAAGACAGTTGCTACTCCCACGAAGAAACCCAAGTCTGGAGCCAAGCCTGAAACTGAGTGCTTCTACTGCAAGGGGACTGGACACTGGAAGCGGAACTGCCCCAAGTATTTGGCGGATAAGAAGGATGGCAAGGTGAACAAAGGTATATGTGATACACATGTTATTGATGTGTACCTTACTAATGCTCGTAGTAGTACCTGGGTATTTGATACCGGTTCGGTTGCTAATATTTGTAACTCGAAACAGGGACTACGGATTAAACGAAGATTGGCTAAGGACGAGGTGACGATGCGCGTGGGAAATTGTTCCAAAGTCGATGTGATCGCAGTCGGCACGCTACCTCTACATCTACCTTCGGGATTAGTTTTAGACCTAAATAATTGTTATTTGGAGCCAGTGTTGAGCATGAACATTATATCTGGATCTTGTTTGTTGCGAGACGGTTATTCATTTAAATCAGAGAATAATGGTTGTTCTATTTTTATGAATAATATCTTTTATGGTCGTGCACCCTTGAAGAGTGGCCTATTCTTATTGGATCTCGATTGTAGTGATACACATATTCATAATATTGAAACCAAAAGATTCAAGGTTGATGGCTTCTCGCCCCTCGTTGGTTACCCCAAGTGGAAGGTTTGAGATGCAGTGTAGCGGTAGTTTTCCCTTGGCAAAGATACCAAGGATCGATTTCCCCTGAGACTCCAAGGTTCAACAAGAAGGTGTCAACTGCTAACGGCGCCAGATACTTAGCAATCAACTTGGACCTGCACACAGATACAAATAACTTTGCTCCCAACGAGTACAGAGAGGTTGTCAATCCCTCCGGCCTTGTCGTTTACAAAGGATCAAACACAAGAGATAATAGTGATAGGTATTGCTGCAACTAGTAAGTAAAAGCAGAAAGTAAATAGCGGATGTGATCAGTGTTGGTAATATGGACCGGGGTCCCATGATGTTCACTAGTGATGTCTCTCTCCCAAAAGACGATAAAACAGCTATGTGAGGTAAACGAATTACAGCTGGGCAATTGACAGAATTATGTGCGCAAACCAATGCTAACTATGTTGCAAGAAAGGTAGAGGTTCAAAGCATGGGCGGTACGCCAAGGCAAGTAGACCGAAATCCATCTGCATCTACTACTAATCATCCACCTTGAGATATCTATCCAGAACATCTCGCTGGTATTAAGTTGCGAGTCCCACCCATAGTGTAAACTCAAAGCAACAGACAACTGCATTAAAAGAACTTTGCGTAAAGTAAACAATCCTTGCACCCGCAAGTACAAGCACCGTTGTTTTCCCCCTTGTGGCAACAACACATCCCCTAGACTCATGTTTCTGTCACTCAAGCTAGTCATCGAGGGGCATGAACCCACAATCAAGCATAACGTTCCCTCTTGGAGTCACTACCAACTACTTGGCCAAAGCAATAAATAGCAACGGAGAACATGCAAGAATTACTTAAAAACATAAATATAAAAGAGGTAAATCAAATATATTATTCAAACACAATCTGAACATAATCTCACAATCCATCGGATCCCAGCAAACTCAACATAGCAACAGCATAAGGATTACATATGTGCCTCGATCATGTAGGGCAGCTCACGAGGTCTAATTAGTGAAGCACAAAGAGGGGAGGAGAACATCACATAGCTACTGGTCATGGACCCATGGTCCAAGGGAGACTACTCACAACTCATCCGGGAGGCGTCCATGGTGGTGGAGAGGCTCCCGGTGGTGATCCTCCCCTCCGGCAGGGTGCCGGGAAGAGTTCTCCTGGTGCTCCCGATCTTGGAAGCGCGGCGGCAGCGGAACAGAGATGAGATCGCGAAAAGGGTTCCGTCCTCGAGGGTTTCGGGACGCGTGTTAAATATATGCCAAAGGGGGCATCAGCGGAGACCTGGGGGGCCCAGGCGCCCCCCCCCCCCCGGCGCGGCCAGGAGGGGGGCCGCGCCACCAGGGCGCCTGGAGCCCTGGTGGCCCCCCTCCGGCCCTACTTTGGCTGTGTGGAAGCTTCCGGAACGCTGATTTTTTATATAATTTTTCCGGGATTTTTCTGGCAGTTTACGTGATGGGAAAACCTGAAATACAAAAACAGCAGAAAACAGAAACTGGCACTGGGGTGCACTGAGTTAATAGGTTAGTCCAAATATGATCAAAAGTGTATGGAAGTGTATAAATATCATTGCAATATCACACAAAAGAGGCATGGAGCAAGCAGAAATTATAGATACGTTTTGGACGTATCAAAGGTTAATAATGATAGTGCAACTTATTTGTGGCACTGCCGTTTAGGTCATATTGGTGTAAAGCGCATGAAGAAACTCCATAGTGATGGACTTTTGGAATCACTTGATTTTGAATCACTTGGTGCTTGTGAACCATGCCTCATGGGCAAGATGACTAAAACTCCGTTCTCCGGAACTATGGAGCGAGCAACAGATTTGTTGGAAATCATACATATTGATGTATGTGGGCCAATGAGTGTTGAAGCTCGCGGCGGGTATCGTTATTTTCTGACCTTCACTGATGATTTAAGAAGATATGGGTATATCTACTTAATGAAGCACAAGTCTGAAACATTTGAAAAGTTCAAAGAATTTCAGAGTGAAGTAGAGAATCATCGTAACAAGAAAATAAAGTTTCTACGATCTGATCGTGGAGGAGAATATTTGAGTTATGAGTTTGGTCTTCATTTGAAACAATGTGGAATAGTTTCACAACTCACGCCACCCGGAACACCACAGCGTAATGGTGTGTCCGAACGTCGTAATCGTACTTTATTGGATATGGTGCGATCTATGATGTCTCTTACCGATTTACCACTATCAGAAGAGGGTTCCTGCCAAGGTGATGTGGTATGCTCCTATAATACCACGGTTGAAACGTCTGTTCAGAAACAAAGAGCATGCCAAGTTGATGCGATGGCATGCAGAGGACCGTAAGAAAGACGGGAAGTTGAGAGCACCCGCTGACGGGTCATAGTGGAGAAAATTCGAGAGAACGTACTGGGAGGAGTTTGTAGGTGACGCAAGGAACGTATGGTTTGGTTTAAGCGTGGATGGCATTAATCCTTTTGGGGAGCAGAGCAGCAATCACAGCACCTGGCCCGTGACTCTATGTATCTATAACCTTCCTCCTTGGTTGTGCATGAAGCGGAAGTTCATTATGATGTCAATACTCATCCAAGGCCCTAAGCAACCCGGCAACGACATTGATGTGTACCTAAGGCCATTAGTTGAAGAACTTTTATACCTGTGGAATGGACAAGGTGTACATGTGCGGGATGAGGCCAACCAGGAGGAATTTGACCTACATGTGTTGTTGTTTGTAACCATTAATGATTCTCCTGCTCTCAGTAACCTTTCAGGACAAACAAACAAGGGGTACCATGCATGCATGCAATGTTTAGATGACACCGAAAGTATATACCTGGACAAATGTAGGAAGAATGTGTACCTGGGGCATCGTTGATTTCTTCTGACCAACCATCAATGTCGAAAGAAAGGAAAGCATTTCAAAGGCGAGGCAGATCACCGGAAGAAGCCCGCCATGCGTACCAGTGATCGCGTACTTGCTATGGTCAATGATTTATAGGTAATCTTTGGAAAAGGTCCCGGTGGACTATCTGTTCCGAATGACGTTGAGGGACGCGCACCCATGTGGAAGAAGAAATCTATATTTTGGGACCTACCCTACTGGAAAGACCTAGAGGTCCGCTCTTTAATCGATGTGATGCACGTGATGAAGAACCTTTGTGTGAACCTGCTAGGATTCTTGGGCGTGTATGGGAAGACAAAAGATACACCGGAGGCACAGGAGGACCTGCAATGTTTGCACGAAAAAGACGGCATGCCTTTAGAGCAGTATGATGGTCCTGCCAGCTACGCTCTTACCAAAGAAGAGAAAGAAATCTTCTTTACATGCCTTCTCAGTATGAAGGTCCCGTCTGGCTTCTCGTTGAATATAAAGAGAATAATAAATATGGCAGAGAAAAAGTTCCATAACCTAAAGTCTCATGACTGCCACGTGATTATGACGCAACTGCTTTCGGTTGCATTGAGGGGGCTTCTACCGGAAAACGTCCGATTAGCCATTGTGAAGCTATGTGCATTGCTCAATGCAATCTCTCAGAAGGTGATCGATCCAGAAATCATACCAAGGCTAAGGAGTGATGTGGCGCAATGTCTTGTCAGTTTCGAGTTGGTGTTCCCACCATCCTTCTTCAATATCATGACGCACGTCCTATTCATCTAGTCGACGAGATTGTCATCCTGGGCCCCGTATTTCTACACAATATGTTCCCCTTTGAGAGGTTCATGGGAGTCCTAAAGAAATATGTCTGTTACCGCGCTAGGCCAGAAGGAAGCATCTCCATGGGCCATCAAACAGAGGATGTCATTGGGTTTTGTGTTGACTTCATTCCTGGCCTTAAGAAGATTGGTCTCCCTAAATCGTGGTATGAGGGGAGACTGACTGGAAAAGGCACGCTTGGAGGGGACTCAATAATATGTAGGGACGGGCATTCTTGGTCTGAAGCACACTACACAGTTCTACAGAGCTCTACCTTGGTGACCCCGTATGTCGATGAACACAAGAACAGTCTGCGCTCCAAACACCCGGAGCAGTGTGACGACTGGATTACATGTGAACACATCTAGACTTTCGGCAGTTGGTTGGAAACACGTCTCAGAGGTGACAACACTGTTTGTGATGAGTTGTACTCGTTGTCCAGGGGACCATCTTCGACTGTATTGACTTACAAAGGATACGAGATAAATGGGAATGCATTTTACACGATCGCCCAAGTTCAAAAGAGCACCAACCAAAACAGCGGTGTCCGCTTTGATGTAGCAACCAAGAAGGGAAAGGACACATATTATGGTTACATAGTGGACATATGGGAACTTGACTACGGACATGATTTTAAGATCCCTTTGTTTAAGTGCAAATGGGTCAATCTGTCAGGAGGCGGGGTACAGGTAGACCCAGATTACGGAATGACAATAGTGGATCTGAACAATCTTGGTCACACAGACGAACCGTTCGTCCTAGCCAATGATGTGGTGCAGGTTTTCTATGTGAAGGACATGTCTACAAAAACCAGAAAAAGAAAAGATAAGGAAGCGAACACATCATACGATGAGCCAAAGCGCCACATAGTTCTTTCTGGAAAAAGAGACATCATGGGAGTGAAGGGCAAGACAGACATTTCCGAAGATTATGAAAAGTTTCATGAAATTCCCCCCTTCAAAGTCAAGACTGACCCAAGCACCCTGATAAACGATGAAGATTATCCATGGTTACGGCGCAATAAGCAAAGGACACAAGCGAAGAAAAAGTGAAGACTTTCTCTCCACAACTATTATGATGATGCCTTTGATCTAGAATATCACTGCAGTTACATGTGAAGAAATGAAATCCCTTTGTAACAGGTGAGTTTCCGTATGAAATGAAATGCTTTTCAATTTCAGGGTCATATAGCCCATAAATATCAGTAAATGCATGAAAAATAACAAATGAAGTCAGAAAGGGTTGAAAATTGATGATGTGGCTTTGAATGGTGCATTTTGAACACACAAAAAGTCTGGAGTTCAAATAAGTTCAAAAAAAATGAAATCACTTTGTAATAGATGAGCTTTCGTTCGAAACCCTCATACCTCGAAACAGATAGTCCGTTTTGTACACGAAGTGCATCCAGTTTTTGCCGTAACCCTCTCTACTTTTTTACACATGCTATGTGGGTGAAATGATGATGCCATGCCAACTTTCAACCTTTTTAGAGTTTATTTGAAATGCTTTTCAATTTCAGGGTCATTTAGCTCAACCAAATCAGTAAATGCATGAAAAATAACAAATGAAGTCAAAAGGGTTGAAAATTGATGATGTGGCTTTGAATGGTGCATTTTGAACACACAAAAAGTCTGGAGTTCAAATAAGTTCAAAAAAAAGAAATCCCTTTTGTAACAGATGAGTTTCTGTATGAAACTCTGATATGTCGAAAGAGATTGTCCGTTTTGTACACTAAGTGCATCTAGTTTTTGTCGTAACCCTCTCAACTTTTTAGCACATGCTATGTGGATGAAATGAAATACCATGTCAACTTTCAACCTTTTCAGAGTTCATTTGAAATGATTATCAATTTCAGGGTCATATAGCACAAAAAGAATCAACTAATAGCAAAAAGAATGAACTTAAAATAATCAATTAAAATATTCTGTTATGATCAACTAAAACAAAACTACAATATTCTTCAATAGCAAAAAGAATCAACTAAAAAGCTTTTACAAAACTCTAATGGAAAAGTAATCAACTAAAAAGCTTTTATAAACCTCTAGTGTTTTTTAAACTAAAATTATATAAAATTTAAGCAACTAAAATTATCAAAGTATTTTCTGTTCAAAGCATTAATGGCAAAAAGAATTTTCATAAAGAAATCTTTTGTTAGAAACTTTAATAGCAAACTAAAATAACAAAATTTGTTCTTGATTAAAATAGACAATGAAAATAACCTAAAAATTCACAAATTTAATATAATGATAAAACACAATAATATTAAATAGCAGGAAAAAGAATCACTCAAAAATCTATTTTTATTGTAAATTTATTCACAAACCAGTGATTCACACAAATTTAAAAGAATTCAAATTTAACTATTCAAATTTGAAAACTAATGGCACTAACAAAAAGCTTATAATTTTTATGACCTAACAGCAAAAAGAATCACCGGAAAAGTGCAACAAAAAATAAACCAAAACAAATAAAGCAAAAAAGAAAACAAAAAAAAAACAGAAGAAAAAAAATGCCACCTACTGGGCCACCACAACCTGAATACGATTAGAAACCCAGCTAGTTGGGCCAGGATTCAGGCCCGCAGAAGGCCCAGCAAGTCCATAGGCAAAGCAGTGTGAGATTAGGCCCGTAGGCCTGCAGTTCAGAGGAGTTCGAGAATCTTCGAGTGAGTAGGCGGGGAAGCGCTTATAAACAGGTGCGGCCGCTCCTCAGCTAGCGAGGTGGGACTAAACATCTCACCGTACCGCTGCTTTGGGAGGCGCAGGCCATTGGACCAATGCCCACCTTTAGTCCCGGTTGGTGCCACCAGCCGGGACCAAAGGTCTGAACTTTGGTCTCGGGTGGTGGCACCTGTTGGAGATATGCCCTAGAGGCAATAATAAAAGCATTATTATTATATCTCCTTGTTCATGATAATTGTCTGTTATTCATGCTTGAATTGTATTGTACGGAAACAACGATACATGTGTGAATACATAGACCAAAATGAGTCCCTGGTAGGCCTCTAGTTACCAGCTCGTTGATCAACAGATGGTCACGGTTTCCTGACCATGGACATGAGATGTCAGTGATAACGGGATCACATCATTAGGAGAATGATGTGATGGACAAGACCCAAACTTGAGCATAACACGAGATCGTATAGTTCGTAATGCATAAGCTTTTCGGTGTCAAGTATTTATTCCTTAGACCATGAGGTTGTACAACTCCCGGATACCGTAGGAGTACTTTGGGTGTGCCAACCGTCACAACGTAACTGGGTGGCTATAAAGGTACGCATCGGGTATCTCCAAAAGTGTCTGTTGAGTTGGTACGAACCGAGATTGGGATGTTGTCACTCCGTATGACGGAGAGGTACCTCTGGGCCCACTCGGTAATACATCATCATAATGAGCTCAATGTGACTAAGTAGTTAGTCACGGGATGATGGATTACGGATCGAGTAAAGAGACTTGCCATAACGAGATTGAACAAGGTATCGGGAATACCGACGATCGAATCTCGGGCAAGTACCGTACCGATGGACAAAGGGAATAACATACGGGATTGAGTGAATCCTTGACACGGTGGTTCATCCGATGAAGATCATCGAGGAACACGTGGGAACCAACATGGGTATCCAGATCCCGCTGTTGGTTATTGACCGGAGAGTGGTCTCGGTCATGTCTACGTGTCTCCCGAACCCGTAGGGTCTACACACTTAAGGTTCGGTAACGCTAGGGTCGTAGAGATAAATGCATGTGGAAACCCAAAAGTTGTTCGGAGTCCCGGATGAGATCCCGGACGTCACGAGGAGTTCCGGAATGGTCCGGAGGTAAAGATTGATATATAGGAAGTCCAGTTTCGGCCAACGGGTGATCTCCGGGGGTCACCGGGAGCGTCCCGGGACCACCGGAGGGGCCCCGGGGGTCCACCGGGTGGGGCCACCCATCCCGGTGGGGCCCCTAGGCCGCAAGGGGAAGTGTCCAGCCCTCAGGGCTGGCGCACCACTAGGGGGCCCACCTCCCCATGCGCCTAGGGTTCAAACCCTAAGGGGGAGGGGGGCTCCACTTGCCTTGGGGGGCAAGGAACCCCCCCTGGCCGCCGCCCCCTTGCAGATTGGATCTGCAGGGGGTCCAGGCGCACCCCCCTGGCCCCTATATATATGTGGGGAGGGAGAGAGCAGCCGCACCCAAGCCCTGGCGCCTCTCCCCCTCCCGTCACACCTCCCAACTCCCACGCAGGGCGCCCGGCGAAGCCCTGCTGCGATCTCCACTGCATCCGTCATCACGCCGTCATGCTGCCGGATCTCTGACGACTTCTCCTCCCCCCTTGCTGGATCAAGAAGGAGGTGACGTTGCTGCACCGTACGTGTGTTGAACGCGGAGGTGCCGTCCGTTCGGCGCTAGATCATCGGTGACGAAGAACGTGAAGAGTACGACTACTTCATCCTTGCTTCGTTGAAAGCTTCCGCACGCAATCTTCATAATGGTATGTAGATGCACTCTTAGTTGCTCGTTGCTAGATGTCTCCATAGTTGGATCTTGGTGAAGACGTAGAAATTTTTTGAATTATGCTACGTTCCCCAACAGTGGCATCTGAGCCTAGGTTTTATGCGTAGCATCTTGCACGAGTAGAACACAAAGCAGTTGTGGGCGTATGATCTTGTTCAACTTTCTTACCGTTACTAGTCAATCTTGATTCGGCGGTATTGTGGGATGAAGCGGCCCGGACCGACTTTACACGTACGCTAACGTGAGACTGGTTCCACCGACAGACATGCACTAGATGCATAAGGTGGCTGGCGGGTGTCTGTCTCTCCTACTTTAGTCGGATCGGATTCGATGAAAAGGGTCCTTATGAAGGGTAAATAGAAGTTGACAAATCACGTTGTGGTTTTGGCATAGGTAAGAAACGTTCTTGCTAGAAATCCTATAGAAGCCACGTAAAACTTGCAACAACAATTAGAGGACGTCTAACTTGTTTTTGCAGCATGTGTTTTTGTGACGTGGTATGGCCAAAACAAAGATGTGATGAATGATATATGTGATGTATGAGATTGATCATGTTTTTGTAATAGGGAATCACGACTTGCATGTCGATGAACTTGACAACCGGCAGGAGCCATAGGAGTTTTCTTAATTATTGTATGACCTGCGTGTCACTGAATAACGCCATGTAATTACTTTACTTCATTGCTAAACGTTAGCTATAGTAGTAGAAGTAATAGTTGGCGTGACAACTTCTTCAAGACACGATGATGGAGATCATGATGATGAAGATCATGGTGTCGAGCCGGTGACAAGATGATCATGGTGCCCCGAAGATGGAGATCCAAGGAGCAAGATGATATTGGCCATATCATGTCACTTTAATTGATTGCATGTGATGTTTATCATGTTTATGCATCTTGTTTACTTAGAACGATGGTAGTAAATAAGATGATCTCTCACTAAAATTTCAAGTATTGTGTTTCCCCTAACTGTGCACCGTTGCTAAAGTTCGTTGCTCCGAAGCACCACGTGATGATCGGGTGTGATAGGTTCTAACGTTCACATACAACGGGTGTAAGACAGATTTACACACGCGATACACTTAGGGTTCACTTGACGAGCCTAGCATGTACAGACATGGCCTCGGAACACGGAAGACCGAAAGGTCGAACACGAGTCGTATAGAAGATACGATCAACATGAAGATGTTCACCGCTTTTGACTAGTCCGTCTCACGTGATGATCGGACACGGACTACTCGATTCGGATCGTGTATCACTTAGATGACTAGAGAGATGTCATTCTGAGTGGGAGTTCATTAAAATTTGATTAAGATGAACTTAATTGTCATGAACTTAGTCTAAATTCTTTACAATATCTCTTGTAGATCAAATGGCCCACGCTCCAGTTTCCCTCAACTTCAACGCGTTCCTAGAGAAAACCAAGCTGAAAGACGATGGTAGCAACTACACGGATTGGGTCCGTAACCTGAGGATTATCCTCATAGCTGCCAAGAGAACCTATGTCCTAGAAGCACCGCTAGGTGATGCACCCGTTCTCCCAGTGAACCAAGACGTTATGGACGCTTGGCAGTCGCGTTGTGATGATTACTCCCTGGTTCAGTGCGGCATGCTTTACAGCTTAGAGTCGGGGCTCCAAAAACGTTTTGAGCACCACGGAGCATATGAGATGTTCGAAGAGCTGAAAATGGTTTTCCAAGCTCAAGCCCGAGTCGAGAGATATGATGTCTCCGACGCATTCTACGGCTGTAAGATGGAGGAGAACAGTTCTGTCAGTGAGCACATCCTCAAGATTTCAGGATTGCACAATCGCTTGTCTCAGCTGGGAATGAATCTCCCAGAAGAATCGATCGTTGACAGAATCCTCCAGTCGCTCCCACCAAGCTTCAAGAGCTTCGTGCTGAACTTCAATATGCAGGGGATGGAGAAGTCCATTCCCGAAGTGTATTCAATGCTGAAATCAGCGGAGGTGGACATCAAGAAAGAACATCAACTGTTGATGGTCAATAAAACCACTAAGTTCAAGAAAGGCAAGGGTAAGAAGAACTTCAAGAAGGACGGCAAGCAAGTTGCCGTGCCTGGCAAGCCTGTTGCCGGGAAGAAGCCAAAGTATGGACCCAAGCCTGAAACAGAGTGCTTTTATTGCAAGGGAACGGGTCACTGGAAGCGGAACTGCCCCAAATATTTAGCAGACAAGAAGGCCGGCAACGTCAAAGGTATATATGATATACATGTTATTGATGTGTACCTTACCAGCACTCGTAGTAGCTCCTGGGTATTCGATACCGGTGCAGTTGCTCACATTTGTAACTCAAAACAGGAGCTGCGGAATAAACGGAGACTGGCGAAGGATGAGGTGACGATGCGCGTCGGGAATGGTTCCAAGGTCGATGTGATCGCCGTCGGCACGCTACCTCTACATCTACCCTCGGGATTAGTTTTAAACCTCAATAATTGTTATTTAGTACCAGCTTTGAGCATGAACATTGTTTCTGGATCTCGTCTTATGCGAGATGGCTACTCTTTCAAATCGGAGAATAATGGTTGTTCTATTTATTTGAGAGATGTGTTTTATGGTCATGCCCCGCTGGTCAATGGTTTATTTTTGATGAATCTCGAACGTAGTAATACACATATTCATAGTGTAGATGCCAAAAGATGTAAAGTTGATAATGATAGTCCCACATACTTGTGGCATTGCCGCCTTGGTCATATTGGTGTCAAACGTATGAAGAAGCTCCATTCGGATGGACTTCTAGAGTCTCTTGATTATGAATCATTTGACACATGCGAACCATGCCTCTTGGGCAAGATGACCAAGACTCCGTTCTCCGGAACAATGGAGCGAGCAACCAACTTGTTGGAAATCATACATACCGATGTGTGCAGTCCAATGAGTGTTGAGGCTCGCGGAGGCTACCGTTATGTTCTCACCCTCACGGATGACTTGAGTAGATACGGGTATATCTATTTGATGAAACACAAGTCTGAGACCTTTGAAAAGTTCAAGGAATTTCAGAATGAGGTTGAGAATCAACGTGACAGAAAAATAAAGTTCTTGCGATCGGATCGTGGGGGTGAATATTTAAGTCATGAATTTGGAACACACCTTAGGAGCTGTGGAATTGTTTCACAATTGACACCGCCCGGAACACCTCAACGTAACGGTGTGTCCGAACGTCGAAATCGTACTCTGTTGGACATGGTGCGATCTATGATGTCCCTCACCGATTTACCGCTATCTTTTTGGGGTTATGCTTTAGAGACTGCCGCATTCACTTTAAATAGGGCTCCGTCGAAATCCGTTGAGACGACTCCGTATGAACTTTGGTTTGGCAAGAAACCGAAGATGTCGTTTCTAAAGGTTTGGGGTTGCGATGCTTATGTCAAGAAACATCAACCTGAAAAGCTCGAACCCAAATCGGAAAAATGCGTCTTCATAGGATACCCAAAGGAAACAATTGGGTACACCTTCTACCACAGATCCGAAGGCAAAGTCTTTGTTGCCAAGAATGGATGCTTTCTGGAGAAAGAGTTTCTCTCGAAAGAAGTGAGTGGGAGGAAAGTAGAACTTGATGAGGTGACAGTCACCCCTCCTGGACCGGAAAGTAGCGCAACACAGGAAACTGTTCCTGAGGTGCCTGCACCGACAAGGGAGGAAGTTGATGATAATGATCATGAAGAAACAGATCAAGTTACTATTGAACTTCGAAGGTCCACAAGGGCACGTTCCGCACCAGGGTGGTACAGCAACCCTGTCCTGGAAATCATGTTGTTAGACAACGGTGAACCTTCGAACTATGAAGAAGCGATGGCGGGCCCAGATTCCAATAAATGGCTTGGAGCCATGAAATCCGAGATAGAATCCATGTATGAAAACAAAGTATGGACTTTGGTGGACTTGCCTGATGATAGGCACGCCATAGAAAACAAATGGATATTTAAGAAGAAGACAGACGCGGATGGTAATGTGACCATCTATAAGGCTCGGCTTGTCGCTAAGGGTTATCGACAAGTTCAAGGGATTGACTACGACGAGACTTTCTCTCCCGTAGCGATGCTGAAGTCAGTCAGAATCATGTTAGCTATTGCCGCATTCTATGATTATGAGATATGGCAAATGGACGTCAAAACAGCATTCCTTAATGGCTTCCTCAAGGAAGAGTTGTATATGATGCAACCGGAAGGTTTTGTCGATCCAGAGAACGCTGACAAGGTATGCAAGCTCCAGCGCTCGATTTACGGGCTGGTGCAAGCATCTCGGAGTTGGAATATTCGCTTTGATGAAGTGATCAAAGCGTTTGGCTTTATACAGACTTATGGAGAAGCCTGTATTTACAAGAAAGTGAGTGGGAGCTCTGTGGCATTTCTCATATTATATGTGGATGACATATTGCTGATGGGAAATGATATAGAATTCTTGGAAAATGTAAAGGCCTACTTGAATAAAAGTTTTTCAATGAAGGACCTTGGAGAAGCTGCTTACATATTAGGCATCAAAATCTATAGAGATAGATCGAGACGCCTCATTGGTCTTTCACAAAGTACATACCTTGACAAAATATTGAAGAAGTTCAATATGGATCAGTCAAAGAAAGGATTCTTGCCTGTTTTGCAAGGTATGAGATTGAGTAAGACTCAGTCGCCGACCACGGCAGAAGATAGAGAAAAGATGAGTGGCATTCCCTATGCCTCGGCAATAGGTTCTATCATGTATGCCATGCTGTGTACCAGACCTAATGTGAACCTTGCCATAAGTTTGGTAGGGAGGTACCAAAGTGATCCCGGCACGGAACACTGGACAGCGGTCAAGAACATCCTGAAGTACCTGAAAAGGACTAAGGATATGTTTCTCGTTTATGGAGGTGACGAAGAGCTCGTCGTAAAGGGTTACGTCGATGCTAGCTTCGGCACAGATCTGGATGACTCTAAGTCACAAACCGGATACGTGTATATTTTGAATGGAGGGGCAGTCAGCTGGTGCAGTTGCAAGCAAAGCGTGGTGGCAGCATCTACATGTGAAGCGGAGTACATAGCTGCTTCTGAAGCAGCACAGGAAGGAGTCTGGATGAAGGAGTTCATCACCGACCAAGGAGTCATTCCAAGTGCGTCAAGCCCGATGACTCTCTTCTGTGACAAAACTGGTGCTATTGCTATTACCAAGGAGCCCATGTTTCACAAGAAGACCAAGCACATCAAGCGCCGTTTCAACTCCATCTGGAATTATGTTCAGGATGGAGACATAGATATTTGTAAAGTGCATACGGATCTGAATGTCGCAGACCCGTTGACTAAACCTCTTTCACGAGCGAAACATGATCAACACCAGAACTCTATGGGTGTTCGATTCATCACAATGTAACTAGATTATTGACTCTAGTGCAAGTGGGAGACTGTTGGAGATATGCCCTAGAGGCAATAATAAAAGCATTATTATTATATCTCCTTGTTCATGATAATTGTCTGTTATTCATGCTTGAATTGTATTGTACGGAAACAGCGATACATGTGTGAATACATAGACCAAAATGAGTCCCTGGTAGGCCTCTAGTTACCAGCTCGTTGATCAACAGATGGTCACGGTTTCCTGACCATGGACATGAGATGTCAGTGATAACGGGATCACATCATTAGGAGAATGATGTGATGGACAAGACCCAAACTTGAGCATAACACGAGATCGTATAGTTCGTAATGCATAAGCTTTTCGGTGTCAAGTATTTATTCCTTAGACCATGAGGTTGTACAACTCCCGGATACCGTAGGAGTACTTTGGGTGTGCCAACCGTCACAACATAACTGGGTGGCTATAAAGGTACGCATCGGGTATCTCCGAAAGTGTCTGTTGAGTTGGTACGAACCGAGATTGGGATGTTGTCACTCCGTATGACGGAGAGGTACCTCTGGGCCCACTCGGTAATACATCATCATAATGAGCTCAATGTGACTAAGTAGTTAGTCACGGGATGATGGATTACGGATCGAGTAAAGAGACTTGCCATAACGAGATTGAACAAGGTATCGGGAATACCGACGATCGAATCTCGGGCAAGTACTGTACCGATGGTCAAAGGGAATTACATACGGGATTGAGTGAATCCTTGACACGGTGGTTCATCCGATGAAGATCATCGAGGAACACGTGGGAACCAACATGGGTATCCAGATCCCGCTGTTGGTTATTGACCGGAGAGTGGTCTCGGTCATGTCTACGTGTCTCCCGAACCCGTAGGTTCTACACACTTAAGGTTCGGTAACGCTAGGGTCGTAGAGATAAATGCACGTGGAAACCCGAAAGTTGTTCGGAGTCCCGGATGAGATCCCGGACGTCACGAGGAGTTCCGGAATGGTCCGGAGGTAAAGATTGATATATAGGAAGTCCAGTTTCGGCCAACGGGTGATCTCCGGGGGTCACCGGGAGCGTCCCGGGACCACCGGAGGGGCCCCGGGGGTCCACCGGATGGGGCCACCCATCCCGGTGGGGCCCCTAGGCCGCAAGGGGAAGTGTCCAGCCCTCAGGGCTGGCGCACCACTAGGGGGCCCACCTCCCCATGCGCCTAGGGTTCAAACCCTAAGGGGGAGGGGGGCTCCACTTGCCTTGGGGGGCAAGGAACCCCCCCTGGCCGCCGCCCCCTTGCAGATTGGATCTGCAGGGGGTCCAGGCGCACCCCCCTGGCCCCTATATATATATGTGGGGAGGGAGAGGGCAGCCGCACCCAAGCCCTGGCGCCTCTCCCCCTCCCGTCACACCTCCCAACTCCCACGCAGGGCGCCCGGCGAAGCCCTGCTGCGATCTCCACTGCATCCGTCATCACGCCGTCGTGCTGCCGGATCTCTGACGACTTCTCCTCCCCCCTTGCTGGATCAAGAAGGAGGTGACATTGCTGCACCGTACGTGTGTTGAACGCGGAGGTGCCGTCCGTTCGGCGCTAGATCATCGGTGACGAAGAACGTGAAGAGTACGACTACTTCATCCTTGCTTCGTTGAAAGCTTCCGCACGCAATCTTCATAACGGTATGTAGATGCACTCTTAGTTGCTCGTTGCTAGATGTCTCCATAGTTGGATCTTGGTGAAGACGTAGAAATTTTTTGAATTATGCTACGTTCCCCAACAGCACCAACCGGGACTAAAGGGGGGAATTGGTCCCGTTGATGCCAAGAACCGGGACCAATGCTCTGTCTATATAAGCAACACTTGTGAAATTTTTGTTTCAGTTCTCTTCTTCCCCGCCCCGATGATGCCGCCAGGCTGCTGCCCCTCTGCCTCGCCGTCGCCGTCGTCGCCCCTTCCTCCGACGCCGTCCCGCGCCGCCCCATCGCCGTCACCGCCCCGCGTCGCCCCGACGCCGTCGCCGCCCCGCACCGAGCCCTGCCCCGACCTCGCCGCCGCTCCCCTCCACTGTGAGCCTCACCGAATATGCAAAAGTTAGAATTTTTTCTGTTCATAGATTTTTTTTGGTGATAATATATTAGAATATGCAAATGTTTGTATGTTTATATGCAAAGAATATATCACTTTTTTCATAGAATTTTTATGATTTTTTTCTATTGGAATTTTGTTCATAGAATTATTATTTTGTTCAAGATTTTTTATGGTTTTTTCTGTTGTAATTTTGTTCATAAAGTTTTAGGATGAAAAAAAAAGAAGAAAAAAAAGGAGGAGGAGAAGTTTCGTTTAATTTTAGGATTATTTTAGTTTATGTTTAGTTTAGGAAGAAGGAAAAAAGGAGAAGAAGTGGAGAGGAAGAAGAGGAGAAATAAATAAGAAGAGGATGAAGAAGAAAAGAAAGAAGAGAAGAAGAAGGAATAGAGGAGAATAAGAAGGAATAGAGGAGAAGAAGAAGAAAAAATATAATATTCTAATTTTTTTTCTTCTTCTCCTCTATTCCTTCTTCTTCTCCTCTTTTTGTTTCTTCTTTTTTTCTTCTTCTCCTCCTTTTTTTCTTCTTCTTCCTCTTCTTATTTTTTATCGGGTATGTCGTTGTCGATATACCCCCTCCCCGATAACTTCGACATGAGGGGGGGTCGATATACCCCCTTCCCGTTAACTTCGACATGAGGGGGGGTCGATATACCCCTTCCTCGATAACTTCGACATGAGGGGGGAGGGGTCGCCGAGGGTGCGAGGGGCGAGGGTCGGGAACTAGTTAGGGTAGAGGGTCGAGGGTCACCGAGGGGTCGAGGGGTCGAGGGTCGAAGGTCGCCGAGGGTTCGAGGGTCGAGGGTCGGCGGTATGAGGGTCGTCGAGGGGCCGAGGGTTCGAGGGTCGAGGGTCATCGAGGGGTCAAGCGTCGAGGATCGCCAGGGGTCGAGAGGTTGCCTAGTGTCAAAGTATTGAAGAACTCCATGCATTCATCATTTGCCAGAAGTAACCGGGGCATGTTGGTACGAAGTTCTGCAAAGTTATTCTGGAACGGAGTCCCGGATAGGATAATTCGTCTTTTGGTACGAATTTCAGCAAAGGCCATCCAAATAGCGATATTCAGAAGGCTCTTGCTGAATTTTGTACCAAAAAGCGAAATATCCTATCTGGGACTCCATTCCAAAATAACTTTGGAGAGCTTCGTACCATCATGCGCGTGTTACTTTTGCCTAATGATGAAGACATGGTTTTGTTGAATCCTTTGACACTAGACAAATGTGACATGAGGGGGTCGAGGGTCGGGAACTAGGGTAGAGGGTCGTGGATCGCTGAGCGGTCGAGGGTCGAGGGTCGTCCAGGGGTCGAGAGGTTGCCTACTATCAAAGTATTGAAGAAATCCATACCTTCATCATTTGCCGAAAGTAACCGATGCATGATGGTACGATGCTCTTCAAAGTTATTCTGGAACGGAGTCCCGGATAGGATAATCCGCCTTTTCGTATGAATTTCAGCAAAGGCCTTCCATATAGCGATATTCGGAAGGCTCTTGCTGAACTTTGTACCAAAAAGCGAATTATCCTATCTCGGACTCCGTTCCAGAACAACTTTGAAGAGCTTCGTAGCATCGTCGTGCGCATGTTACTTTCGCCTAATGATGAAGACATGGTTTTGTTGAATCCTTTGACACTAGACAAATGTGACATGAGGGGGTCGAGGGTCGGGAACTAGGGTAGAGGGTCGTGGATCACCGAGCGTTCATGAGAGAGGCGTTGCCGAGGCCACCCCAAACCCTAGAGAAGCGTTGAGGCCACTAATATGGTTCCTTGTTGTGATTAGCCAGCTAGGTCTATGTTTGCCACTAATATATCCATTTGTCATGTTTGTATAATAATTGCCATGTCGTAATATTTGCAGAAACTATGGAGATAAGACGAGACGAGGTAGCAGAACAGGTGTTGGGGGACATAATCGCAGCCGGAGCTGATGTCGAGTTGTATCTCAACGACTATGATGGTCTGGAAGGACATGTTAAAGAAGCAGGCTATGGTGATACAATGGAGGAGGAAACACATGATTATGATGGCTCCGGTGACCCAATATCGGTTGAAGAAGGACACCGTGATGAGGGCTCCGGTGACCGAACGGAGTCCGGCCAGGTATATATATATATTAATTAAGCATGTGCTGACTATAGCTAATTCATGCATTGATTGTTTTGGTATGTACACGTATTAACTCTCTTTTTCTTCTTTTCTAGCCCTTCGTATCGAGCCAAAGTTTGGTAAGGAGACGAGGCCCGAAGAAAAAGTTACAACAGGATGAAAAGTTCATCATAGAAAAAATCGCACGCGATGGCCTACCGATTAAACCCATCAAGGCCAAGGATGCATTTTCTGCTCAGTTCGGGGTTCTTGTTAGGGACATGATCCCGATCAGCATCCACCTATGGTACAATCCTCAGAACGAAGACCCTCAGGTGTCTTATGTCAACGATATGCAGAAAAATGATCTTTGGGCCGCGCTGAAGGCCAATTTCACCCTACCGCCGGAGGAGGATCCGAAGAAGCCACCAGTTACAGAGCCATTGGTCAAGGAGGTCGCTCTTAAGAAGATGGGGGAACTATACAGGAGGTGGAAGAATGAGCTGAAAGCAAAGTTTGTCGATAAAGACAAGACTCCTGAATTCACCGGCCAGTTTGAGAAGATCAGAGATCACTGGGACGCATTTGTGGCCCACAAGAAATCGGAAAAGAGTAAGAAGATGTCAGCGACAAACAAGATAAATGTTGCGAAGAAGAAGCATCACCGTCGCACGGGGTCAGGTGGCTACCTCAAAGCCCAGCCGTTGTGGGACAAGGCCGAGAATGACCTGCTTGCTAAAGGGGTCGTTCCACAGACATTACACTGGCTAGACCGTTCAAGGACTTGGTTCTTCGGGGTTGGGGAAACCTTGGACCCTGAAACAGGGAAGTGCGTTTGGATGGACGAGCAACTGCAAATACCCATCACGAAGCTTCAGCGGTATATCGAAGCAGCGCAGGAAGGGACGTTCGTTCCCGACAGAGAGAATGACGAGCTCACAATGGCCCTCGGGAATCCTGAGCACCCTGGACGGACACGAGGCACGCCAGGCTCCGTTTCGTGGAAGGCTAGGTTTCCCGACGCATGCGGTTACAAATGTCGGGAGAGGAAGAAGAGAGTGGATCAGACCCAACTGCAGGCGCTGCACGCAATGGTAAAAGCGCTAGAGGATGAACAAGAAGCAGTTCGCAGCAAGCGACCTGCCGAAACTACCTCCGAAGCTACCCCGCCATCTCAGCGGAGAAGCAGCATGGCTTCCACCGAGCTGCCTCTGGAGCCTGTCTTCACGGCTGCTGCTAGCTACCCCGTGGATGCTATCACGGAGTCTCAACATTGCCACCTTATGACGCAATGGCAGCTATTCAAAGTCAAGGCGGCTGTCGGCTCTGTTTTTCCTCCTGGACCAGGCACAACTTTTCACTGCCGTCTGATTCCAGAAGGATATGCTAGGGTGATGGTGGATCAAATAACGGAGGGGTTTGAGGAGCTCGAGCTTGACCACCCTACCGATGAAGGGGAGACTCGGCTGGGTTCTTCTCTGAAGACTCCATGCCTATGGCGGAAGGACCTCATCAACCTTCTGAACTGGATGCCTCCGCCTCCTCTGGTGAGTCAGTGCACTCCGCCTCCTCCTCCGACTCCTCCTCCGGCAAGGGATCAGGGTACTCCGCCTCCTTCTCCAGGTGCTCAGGCGTGTGGCAGCACTCCGCCTCCATCTCCGGCTGCTTCGGCGCGTCCGAGCAGCCCGCCTCCTCCTCCGCCTCGTCAGCAAGGCGGGAAAAGAGTTGCCGCCGCTCCAGCTGCTCCGGCGCGTGGTAGCACTCCGCCTCGTAAGCAACAAAAGAAGGTAGCCGCAGCCGCTCCGACTGCTCCCTCGTCTAGCAGTACAACCAGAGGCAGGAGACAATACAAATACGATCCATCTCTCAAGCCTGTAGAGAAGTTAGCATACGAGAGGACCGACGAGGAAACGCGGAGATCTCTAAAGCCGAAGTGAAGGACATTTTTGCAAAGAAACCTCCACCTCCAAAGGAGAAGATAGATCCGGTGAGAGCGAAGCGCACTATTGATGCCCTGAAGAAACCACCACCGTCTCCGCCGAAAACCAACTATGAGCGCATTATTGAGAAGTCATATGTCGAAGCAGAGCGGTCGGGAAGTACTTGCAGTGATCGAAGGTTAGGAAAATGAAAAAAGGTGGGAAAATAATCCCCAGCTCAGCGAACAAGAGAACCAATCGTGTCCCCCGCTCAAGGTGCCTAGCGACATCGTCGCTAATCATCCGGGGATGGTGCCCGGTACCAATCTTGCAGATTACCTGGCCGATGATGTAGTGTTTGATATGTTAGAGGTGGAGGAACACAAATACCGGTACGGGAAGCCTCTCGTCAAAGATGTCGCTACTCTAACCACGATGATGCGAAGATTCCATGAGTGGTACATGGATACCTGCAGAGACTCTGGTGGAAAGGATACTTTGATGTTGAAAGTTAAAGAGGAGCACGACCTCGTTGGACTTGAGGTGTTGTCTGTTCCATTTGAGGTGTTCTTCCGGTTTTTCAATCAAATGGCCCTCGATAAAACAACAGTCACTTGCTCCTGTCTGTAAGTACTACTTCTGTCATTAAGTCTCTATATATAGCTAGCTCACTATATTATGCAGATTGAAGATCGTCGAATGCAGAAAAGCTGATATCTATGATATTGGGTTCATTAACACAAAACTCATAGATGAATATCAGGTTACATTTCATGCCAAAGTAGCCGAGGCCAACTTGCTATGATCGTTGGTAATAAATCAAAACAAAGATAAAATACTCTTTCCTTAAAACTTCAAGTGAGTGTAACTGTCTTGTGCATATTTGGTTTCCCTTAATTATTACTTGAGGTTATAGTAATTAATGTAATTGATGAGTTATATGCATGCGTGCACGGGTTCCACTATATTCTCCTAGAGATTAAGCTTGAGCAGGGACTAGTAACCGTCTTAGACTCGAGTCGAAAAGATCCCGAGGACTATGCGGACATGTCTAAAATACTCAACAAGTAAGTTCAATCGATCATTATCGCACCATATCGGCAACTTTGTTCATTTCCTGATATAAAGTAATTGTTTTCTTTGTCTCGCACGGTTTGAAAAGCATTCACCCAAAAAGTTCCGGCACTGCCGCGGGATCTGCGATGGATTTACCCGAAAGTAAGTACTACTAGCTAGCTAGTTCCGCGCATCTTCCATTGACTCTAGCTATACTTTCATCAATGCCATTTATAATGCTTCATTATCAGTTTGATTGACCTCTATTTCTCGTAAAGTGCTTGTGGCAGGTACCCAGGAATAATTACTGTGGATACTATGTCTGCGAGTTCATCTACAATGCGACGGCCAAGAATGGGTGGGGCTACTCTAAAAGACAATTTGATGTGCGTAAGCAAAAATATTCATAATTTTATTTTATTACCATTATTTTCTGTTGAGTTTCATTCATATATATATATATATATATATATATATATATATATATATATATATATTGACCCCCTTCTTCAAATTAGATGTGGCAGATGCGGATAAACTCCTACCACAAGATCGCATGCGAGCAATTCAAGAGGATTGGCGGGATTCTTTCTTGACCACGTCATCAATAAAGCCGGAGAATACCATGTGAAAGTTGAGTTAAGATGTTAGGGTATTGTAAGAGATCTTACACATTATATATATATATATATATATATATATATATATATATATATATATAGCTAGTAGCGTTGGATAGATATACGAAAACTTGTTGTTCGACCAATCTCTCGGAGAAGGAGAGAGGTCGATCATCACTTCTCTCTGTATATGTGACGATCTTCTGTACTTAATGGTTTCCTTCATTTGCTTAATTACTAGCTAGCGTGTCGAGCCCTCTCGATCTATACGTATAGTATGTAGCGTCGACCAAGCACGGAGATAAGAGATGACACTTCTCTCCATTAGCTAGCTAACACAATATATGAAACCCCTAAATTAACCCTACAAAACCCCCCGAACCCCCTCCCCCCTGGCAAAAAAAACAAAAACCCTAGCCCCTGAACTGCTGACGCATGAAAACTTATTTGTCCCGGTTGATGCTACCAACCGGGACAAAAGGCCCCCCTGTCTGGGCAAACCGCAGTGGCCACGTGGAGGTCCATCTGTCTAGGTTGGTATAAGAACCGGGACTAAAGGTCTAGAGCATTTGTATCGACTGTTTAGTCCAGGTTCCCCAATCGGGATAAATGGCCCTTATGAACCGGGACAAATGGCCATTATATTCTACCAGTGTCACCATCTTTGGATTATCTAGTTACACGTATCCCATTGATTGATCTCTTCTGGTCTCAAGTATAGTACATGACCCTGAGCTTTACTAGCACTACATCATCTTTTATTTCCTTTTCTCATCCTCGTGCGTATACTTCTCTAGTAAAGGCTTGGTGAAAAAAGAGAGAGAGGGAAAAAAGCAAAAGAAAAAATAGAGAGAAAAAAAAGGAAAGAAAAAAAGAAAAAAATGAAGAAACAACAAAAAAACAACAAAAAAACAAAGAAGAAAAAGTAAGAAAAAAGAGTTCAGGCTGGTTAGCATCTTTTGGAATATCTCTTACTGTCCAGAACCTTTGCTTTGTTCATATACGTGATATCTGTTGCACATTTTTCTGCTCTCGGCTGCCATACACTACCATTTATATCTTACTTATATCTAGCTATTTAGAGCTATCATATTTTCACCAGCTTCCACTCATTTGATTCAGTATCTGGGCTTAGATTGTTTTATCTCTTACTAGTTGACTGCCAGCACTAGTTAGGAGTTCGAGCAATTATTCAACTTGCATTGTTTTTTGCTAAATTGTGCCACTAATATTGTGAGTTGAGAAGCCATTGCCAAGCTACACTTTTTACTACTAATAAGTACAGGTCTCGGCTCTACTGATTCCTAGTAATCGCTCCATCCAATCTTCATCAGTAGTTTGAAGCCAACACCAACGAACCGATCACCACCTGTTGCGTTGGTAAGAACACGTAAGAATTTGATACTAAGCTTGAGTGTGAGCGAAAAAAAATCTCCACCACATCCTACTAGTTGATAGGGTTTATACACTGTGTTTTTTCTCTTTCACTAACAATGGCATATGATCAAGCCACACTTGAGGACCTCACCGTGGATGTGAAAGTCACCAGCGAGCGTCTCGCCCAACTTGAGGGTGCTCAGATTGTGGCTGAAGAGAGGCTCAAGGCCATCGAGGATGCACAAGGTGTTGCGAACACACAACTACATGAAATCTTGGTAGAACAAATTCGTATGTGCTCGTGTTTGAAGGAAAAACCATTAACTTGCTTCCTATGACTCCTGGTAAAATAATAAATGATGAGAAATCTAAGTCAATGGATCGTACTATACATAGTATGCTTGCTATCAATTCTGAAATTCTACCGTTGAGTGTCCCAAATTCTGAACTAGACATACCGCATGCTCAAATATTTCATTTGTGTCTCCGTAATTCATATATAGACTCTATGTGGGATAAAACTTATCATGATATTTCTAATGGCGCTATTACAAATTTATCGCACCCTCACGAGCTAACGACTTTTAAACGGCCTATATATGTTGCATCTATTTTTGCTTTGCTTTATGATGTGTTTCAGATAGATGAAAGCCGAGGACGGCTTTGTTTTCAAGAAAGGGGGATGATGTGGACATAGATACCATATATACATCTACAATAATTACACAATACATTGTTGACATAGTTGCACCTGATCCTATGACTAAAGCGCGTGCGAGACAAATAAATGGTCAGGTACAATCGTTTCTTTGTACATATGATTCAACTGACAAGGATATGATATTACATTTATACTTTAATTTATTTATATTTAGGAAAAAAGGAATCAATAAAAAAATTAAAGAAGAGCAGCACTCCTTGCATGGACTCCACCACCGAACCATGCATCCCATCCATCATGCACCAAGAGCAAAAAGCCAACGTCACAAGAATCAGACAGTTTTGTTTTGGCTAAATTAACAAGAGGAGTAACGTGATGAGGCCAAAGACGTACACGAGGATGGGCCAACCGAAGCTACTGCAACCGCGGTACAGCGTCAGGTCTTCGTACAGCCAAGTGTCCTGTGGCACGACGGACACGACGGACGGACTCGCTGCACGTCTACTTTTAGTAAATAGTCGGTCTAGGTTAGGGTTTAGACTTGGGTTTTGTTCAGGAGTGAAGTCTGATTTAAACCTTGAGGTTGTAGGGTTCGTCATAAATAAATCCTCACCTTCGAATCCCTGAAATCTGTACCCCATCCTTTGTAATCCCAGTCGTTTTCAACCCTATGCCAACCCTAGACCTGTTTGTAAGCACAATCCCGGTCGGGATCACTCGTTTCTCTCACTGACAATCCGGACCTACATGTCATCTCCATCTTCTTCATCTACCGCTTCTCCTCTCTTTCTCCCGCCACCACGTTTGCATGGATGCCGAGATTCGTCTTCCCCTACCCACTAGTTTTCACCTGATCCCGATGCCCTGTGATTCCTTTCTGCAGATCCATCCTTCAGGCACATCCTCTCCTTGGCCGTTGTCCCGTTGTCCTCACCTTAGACCTCCTTCGATGATTCCCCATGGACCACGGGTGTGGCGCCGTGCGCTGCCTCGTCTGGATGATGCGGCTTGCGTGGCCTCATCATCCTCGGCAACTCCAGTTCGTCGGCATCAGTCGCCGCTCCGCCGCAACGACCCGCGCTCCGAGGTCCGAGCTCGCTCCTGCCACGCAGCAGGGCACAGCCACCAGGGACCTCCTGCCCCGCGCCCCCGTCCATGGCAGCCGGTGCGCTCGCCGATCTCCTCACGCGGTTGCTTCCCATCTCCCCAACGCGGCTGCGCGTTGTCGTCCCTGGCTGAGGCCCCGCATCCTCTTCGAGCTCGCACGCTAGGGACACAGGAGGAGGCCGCACGCTACGAACTCCCTCGCGCCAAGCAGTTGTCCACAATTATCAGCGACCGCACGCTGGGCCTCCGTCCGCGCACGCCGGCGCGCTCGCCGAGCTCCTCTCTCGGTTGCTGCTCATCTCCCGACGGCTGCACATCTCCATCCTCGGCCAGGCTCGCGCGCCGGTGACATGAGAAGGCCGCGTGCTCCAAGCTCGCTCGCGCCATGCAAGATGCAACAGGGCACGGCCACCAGCAACCTGCGACCACGTCCCCACCGGCCGGCGCGCTGGACGACCTCCATGTGTGGCTGCTACTCACCTCCAGAAGATTGCGCTTCTTCGTCCTTGTCGCTACACGCCTACACTGAACACGCATGCATCAGCTAGTTACGGCTGGTCGCCATGGTCGTGTGCTAGTTGTTGCTGTTGGTCATGTGTTTGTGCTAGCGCACTATGGCTCGAGAGAGAAAGAATGACACAAAGTGAGGATTAATATGACATGCGGGCCCGACCACTCAGTGAGAGTAGTATGTGATCCCATCAGGATCATCTTTTTCCCTATGCGCCAAACGGGTCTAGGGTCGAGATAGACCGGGATCGATTAGTACAGGGTACAAACTTCAGGGATTTAAAAATGAGGGTTCATTTTCGACAAGGTCTACAAGCTCAAGGTTTAAAATAGACTTCACCCTTTGTTCAGAGAAGTTTAGATTTAGCTACTTTTATTTGTCTTCGCTCGTAGCGGCCAGTGCGACCGTCAAGACATCCTATCGGAACCCCATCTTGTGAGATTTATCCATCTAGCATATTCGCAATTTTCAGATTGCTTGGCTATTATTTTCTTGCAGAAAAAAATCCTTCGTGGATAGGTCGATCGCGCCGTTGGCTCGGTCAATAACACCGTGGAGTTGGTTCAGCGATTGCCCTGGTATCAGTCGTGTACGGTTCTCCCTATACGGTTGGTAGCCGGATCGTGAGGGTCAAGTCCCACCCAAAAATCGTAGTTATCTCCCTCTCGTCGAAAGATCGGGCCTCAGTTCACATCATCTTTTAAAATATAGGCTGAACCTTTTTTCAAATACACGTTGAACCTTTTTTCAAATACATGTTGTACATATTTTTTTATACACGATGAAGTTTTTTTGAATGGTGCAAAAAAATATTTAAACTTGTGCAAACAAATTGTTTTACATTGCATGAACATTTTTTAAACGCATGACCATTCTTTGAATGCAGAAACTTTATTTTTAATATACGAACATTTTTTAAAGCCACGAGAACAAGAAGTTACATTCCCCAAAAAATATAATACGCGGTGAATATGTATATATAAACATAAAGTAGTAAGAAACAAGAGAAGAAAAACAAACTGGAAAACAAAGGCCTGTAGTGGGCCGGCCCACTACTCGCTGCCCTTGCCTGAGGGGAGCGGTTACTGCTTCTCGGAGCACAAGTCAAAGCCGCGACCAGCTACTCAAAAGAAGAAGACAAAGCCGCGCCACGATCACAGCTAGCTACTGAATAATAATAATACACTAAAAATGCAAGCTAATGAATAATATGACTAAAATATTCATGGTATGTGTAAGTGATTTTATCGACATTGAAGAAAAAATCACAAAAAGTGGTGAATAAAATCTATGGAAGAGCGAGCAACCCAAACACTATGAAAACAAAAAGAAGTACATGAATGGAAGGAAGGGAGCTTATTTTTGCTGGTGGATCAACATAATAAAATTTCTAACGGATCAATGGCTACTGCCACATGTACAGAATGTGAATGGATATTGACACGGCAATATTGAATTGGAGGACAAAAGAATGGTTTGGCCCGAAGAAACAATGGCTATGGTCGTGCAATCACAACATTTTTCTTAACATTGTTCGGTAAATTTTCCACGTCCACACAAAAAGGAACGTCATAAGAAAAGCGGCCACAGTGACGGAGACAGACCTAGGGCAGCTATGGCGATAGCCCTAGGCCTAGTAACTATTAGATTGATCTTTTCCTAATGGGCCCAACGGCCCATTGGACCCTTGATCCATGCCCGGCCCCTGTCGCGCAGTGCCATATAGAGGAGGTGGGGACCATGGCACAAGGTACGAGGTTCGCCGCCGCCACTGTTCCCCACTCCTAACCCTAGTCCGATCGAGAGGGAGGCGCTGAAGCGATGGGAAGTGCCACCAGCCACTTCACCGTCGACCTCTACGCCTAGTTCCCCTTCGTTCACCGTCAGCACCGGGAGCTCCTCTAGACAAGGAGAAGGTAAACTACAGCGAATCATCTAACCTACTCGATCCAGAGAAAACAACAATGGTTTCAGAGCCTGTTTTGGGTTAGATTTTTTCGGGTAGAAAGAAAACATAGCAAAGAAATCATAGAAGAATTCCCCCTCACAAAGAACCCTAGACAGGGAAAAGAAAAGCACCGGAGCGGAGCGTTGGACTCGTCGGCAAAGAGCGCCGCCGCAACGGCCACACCGTTCCTCTCAATTCTGACTCGCATTAGCATGCCGAGGTTTCCGGAAGAAGAAATCTACCCCGACCGGGACAAAGGGAACCGCGGCCAAACCGTTCGACGGTGACGCGCTCATCCTAAGGCGAACACGCAATCGGCGAAGGGGATGGTAACGGCGCCACCGTCATCACCTCCAAGCGAAGCATAGGAGGAGCGGGTGCGTAGGGGAGTAGAGGGCTCGGCAACGCCTCTCTCTCTCGCCCTCTCTGTCACAGGAGAAGGGAGAAAAGGAGGGAGGTAAGAAATAGAAGAGGCCAGCACGGCGCGGTGGTGCTCGTCGTCGTCGTCGGCGATCGGGCACGGCGCGGTGGCCCGGCGACCTGGACAGTGGCCGCCGCCGCAGAGCGAGAAAGAGAGCGGGGGCGCGCGAGGGGAAAGGGCGAATGTGGCTAGGGTTTCTATCAGGGCGTTGCTCTCTCCCAGTTTTGATCTAGCGAAAAGATCGCAGGACCATCCGATGCAAACGAACGGCCTAGATGCAAACCCCAATCCATGTATTGGGCCGGTGGGCCGAAAGAGAGAAGGGCAAGGCCGCAGCTGGCGCGCTAGGCCAAGGCCAGCCCTCAGACCAGGCCGCAGTTGGCGTGCGCGCTGGGCCTTTTGGGCCACGAAGCACTGCTGCACAGTTTTCTTTTTCTATTCAAATTATTCAAAGATTTTTTTAGAAAACAGAAAAGTAAAAGAAATACTTCTCAAAAGTAAAAAGTTGATGAATTTTTTATTCATGTTTTTCCGCTGCAAATAAAAATAAAAGTGATCTTTTAAAAGTGAATAGAACTAAAGTAAAAGATTAAATTGTTGATTCTCTAATGCATTTTGAACCAACCGGTTAAAACTGCTTAGAGAGTAAAAGAGTACAGAATTGTTTCTGAATAGAATATTGTTAAGTTTCCGCTGCAAAGTAAAAGTTCTATCCTCCAACTAAATTGTAACCGACGGGAAAATTTAATTGGAAGAACTATTCTTAGCAATGTTTTTCCCCTAGGGGTAAATCCAATTCAGATAGCTTCCTCTATGACAAAAGAAAGATATTTGTTTTAAAATTAAAATATGGCATTGTTATTTTCTGACCAACGTTGATGATAGCAGTGCTATAATTCTATGAGTCTTATGTTCAAAGCTTAAATCTCTGATAAATTTTGTATCAAAGTGATCAATTTTCAGAGAACAGATAAAGATCAAGAAATGCTCTTGCGCTAGAGAAATGCTTATTTCTTGTTCCCGCTGCAATAAAGTTGATGATGATGATGATTTCTTCGCAAAGTTGCTTAACAGAAATACTATCATCACATTGTTTTATGAGTTATATGCATTATTTCCATTTTCGCCCAATGGTGATATGGAATTAATTGTTATTTAGAATATATAAAAGAAAGTTTTAAAAGTTTAATGTGCATATTTTTTAACCAGACCAACATGGGGTTATTTTTTATGCTCATCATTGTTGATTATTGGCTATTTTTTCTTAGACTAAAAGTTTTCCATGCTTTCATTCGTGAAAGCGAAAGGCTGGGTACTTGTGACCCGAAAGATGACCAAGAAAAGTCATAACGTGAGGGAGTATGCTCTCTCTAAAGAATGGCCTCAAAAGAAAAGAGATAGAGCATTGAGAGTCTTGGTTGACGAATGTTTTTCATGTACTCTCTATGAAGAAGTTTTTTCAGTCAACATGATTTGAGATTAAACAAGCAACATGCGTGTTTAATTTGACCAACGTCGGAACAAGCATGTGTGTCAAAGAGTATTCAGATTTATCCCGAAATTTGATGATTAAATATGCAGTCAAAAAAGCCAATTCTGGCATTTATGTCCCTTACAGGGAATTACCCGCATGGCTGGAAAATATGATTATTACAAAACCCGCATGGCGGGGAAAGTCTGGGAAAATACCTGCGTAACGGGGTAAAGTTCACATAATATTATGTCAAAAATCCCGCATGGCGTGAGAAATTCTGGCAAAGGACTTATCCTGTATGACAGGAGAAAGATATGATGACTCATGTGCTTTTAATGAGTCCAACTCTGGGAGAAAAGTATGGAGTAGCTATTATGCTTTCCTTGTATCGACCGTACACCTTATGTGTAGCGGTCATTAAGCACTCAATAAATCCAAAGAAAGTAAAAGTTACAAACGAACCTAAAGATAAGAATGATATGCAAGTGTGACTTGCAAAAGTGCTAATGATAAAGAACTCTGTTGAGTTTCTGAAATTGAATGAGGAAAAAGTACTCCCATACCAGTTAACAGATAACTTCATTTCGTATGAAGTAATCAGATAAATGAAATAGATAATCAAAGTTTCCTCAATTCACAAGAGTTATGAATGGTTTTTCGAAATTGTGGCAGAAAAGCTCTTGCCACATTTCGCGGGGGAGAAAGAAATATGAGATAAATTAAGAATGTTGAAACTCCCCTATACTTTAGATAATGTGATGCAAATTATGCATCTAAAGTGATCCATTAATAAAGAATGTGATCGTCTGGCGGAGTACGACGTTAATAATAATACCCCTAAAGAAAGGAAATAGTTGTATTGCTGGATCTTTACAGTTCCGAAAGCAGACTAAGGAATACTAAGACGGCGCTTAAAGTGCCATAAAGAAGAAAGTTTTAACAGAATAAACCCAAATAATAAAGTTTAAAGATACGCCAATTTTAGTGAAGATGGAGTAATCTAGGGGATCATGGTATGAAAATACCTAAGACTCGAATAGATTGTATCAGGGGGAGCATGTTGTATGACCTATACATCACCTGTTGTTAGCTCTATAAAGCATGAATGAGTAAACATGGATCTTGTTATATGGGTCCCTGTAAAACCTATTGCCTCTTGGAAATAAAAGACTATAGAATTAATTTGCCTCTTGGCAATGACAGAGCAACAACAACCCCATATGAGAGCATCTCCAGCCGCGCCCCCAACAGACCCCC
>LR738711.1:857226-902282 GCA_902687465.1 Secale cereale
CATGAGCGCGAGGTACCCCGGCGACGCGGCGGCGACCAATGGTTTAAGCCGCCGCTCGCTGAATGAGTGGGAGGCCAGCCTCCTCCACGAGGCCAACTACCCCGCGCCGCCCGACGTACGCGCTCCGGCGCGGTGGAGGCTCAGCGCTAGCGGGGTCCCAGTCCCCCCTCTGCCCATCCCCGAGACGCCCCATTTCGACGCCAAGATCGAGCGTGCGCGGGCATCTCTGACGGTCGCAGAGAGGGCGCTCCCGGAGTACGCCGCCGACAACCACGCGACGTGGGCGATGTACTTCGAACGCCGGCAGGAGGAGCGGCTCGCCTCCACCAACAACGCGCCGATGCCACGCGGCCGCAACAACAGCAAGGGCCGCCGCCTGTGGTGGGGCGTCCCTGGCCGCACGCTCAGCGGCGTCCTCGCGCACGTCGAGGGCGGCAATGACCCGCGGCTCGAGTGAAGCAGTGCGCCGGGGCGGAGGAGGAGAAGTATCGGCCGTAGTTTAGGGTTTTTCGTCCCTTTTATTCGTGTAAATAACTTCTAAGTTTCGCCGAAATATGTCGTATTTGTTCAAATATGGCCGTGTTTGCTGAAATTTTGCCGAACTGTGGGGACGTCTGGGGCCCGACCTGGGGGCGACGGCTGGGGACGTGCTCGCCCCCACGCCGAAAATAGCGCCGGCTCGCCCCCAAGCGGCGGGTTTCGGCGCGTCTTGGGGCGCAACGGCTGGATATGCTCTGAAGTGCCAGTACCTGAGACACAGATGGTCACAAGGAATGAGAAAATCAAATACTTCTGATTACTAGGAAGTCTATGTTAGTGAAATTCAAATGGAGGTTGATCTCACCTCATTTAAAGCCCTCAGTCGAGTTTTGAGAAGTGTCTGTTTTTTTGTCTAAATGATAAGAGACTATGTGAGATGAAATAAAATTGGTGAATCCCGACGATGTTTGGGACTCATAAGTAATTTCCAACGAAGCTAAAACAGCAGGTTGTAAAGGGTCTACAAGGCCAATGTGATTCCAAAGGAAATACGTAAAGGTGTAAAGCGCGACTTAAATCGAAAGATTTTGTGCAAAGATAATGAATAGATTGCAATGAGTGTTAGTGGCACATCATGATCGACATCATGATCTGAGTTACATCAAATGAAAGTAAAGAGCACAACAGATACTGCTTCAAGAAGTTTTTTTATGGACTAGAGCAAGTCTCTAGACAGTGGCATTTAAAGTTAAAAGAATCAGATGTTATTTTGGGTTAAAGAAAATGAGAGGACAATTGTATTCATGCAAAGTTATACAATAGGAAATTCATTCTATTCATGCGCATGTGGATGACGTCCCACTTGCTAGTGGTCATGTCAATCTACTGCAGAAGGAGAAAAGAAGTTCTTGTCCTCAAAGTTCAAAAGAATGTTCTAGGTAGAGTGTCTCTCGTTGTAATTATCGAGATTCACCAAGAAAAGAATAAATGGGGATATTAGGAATGTCGCATGGACATGCTAAGAAAGATCTCTAAAGTATGCATGCGAGAAAACCTACGCCTGTTCTTATAGTCAAGGGTAATGGAACTGGAAACCTTGGTGTTCCAAAAGTTAATAAGAAAAGATTGAAAATGAATATGGTGCCATATGCTTCAGTTGTTGGAAGCTCAATATATATTACATGGTTCACGTATCCGGGTTGTTTTAGCAATGTCCAGTCCATATATAGATCACTGGCATGGAGTCGAAGATATCGGCCTCATGCTGAAAGAAATAAGTGCTCTCAAAAGATTGTGGGTACAAAGACAGGACTTGTGAAATGTATAGAGAAATGCACAATTGTTGCTAACTTTCACACTTGGAGTTTTTTTGTGTGGAAAAGCGCCAAAGAGTGAAACAATTATCATCAATGTGATGCAAAAACATGTTATAGCTTGATATGAGGCTGAGGGACAGGCAAAATGGTTAAGGAGGCCTGTACCGGGAGCTGATAATGGTTGACAACAGTGATAACCATTTTAAGTTTTTTGCTCCTATGACAACGAGTCAATTGTTGATGCCAAACACACTGACACAGAGTTATGTGTTGTAAAGAAGAAAGTCCGGAATTATGTAGAAATGCTTGAAGCATAAAAGCAACAGACAAGTGTTTGCAGATCTGCTTATTAAAGGCTTACCGCCCAGTGTGTTCGGAGAACACACAGTCGACATGAGTTTTATTGTATAGTCTAAGATTTCCGGACAATAAAAGGGCCCAAGGTTAAAGAATCTGTTTCAAAACAGAGGAGTGTGTTGTAGGTGTTGATTCTATCGGGGATAGACCGTGATGATGAGACATGCTCTACATGCAAATCTATGATGGAACGAGTACTTTAAAAAGAGTTATTTCAAAGTATAAAGTTAAAAGTATATGATGGGATCAAGGGGAAGAATGTTAGATTGATCTCTTCCTCAATGGGCCCAACGGCCCATTGGACCCTTGACTCACACCCTGATCGGGGACGTCCAGCCCAAGCAAGGCTGGTGGGCCCCTGTCACGTAGTGACATATAGAGAAGGTGGGGATCATGTCACAAGGTACGAGGTTCACCGCCGCCACTATTCCCCACTCATAACCCTAGTTTGATCGAGAGGGAGGCGCTGAAGCGATGGGAAGCGCCACCAGCCACTTCACCGTCGACCTCTACGCCGAGCTCCCCTCCGTTCACCATCGACACCAGGAGCTCCTCGAGACAAGGAGAAGGTAAAATACCGCGAATCATCTAACCTACTCAATCCAAAGGAAACAACAGTAACAACACCCCTTGTAGTTTCTTCATAGAAAGTACGTAAATCATAAATCTTCATCACACAAGCTAGCTTAGCCTCAGGCTTTAATCTAGTGCTAGCTCCACCACTGGTCGTCCAGAATATGATCATCCACGAAGGCATGGGAAGACACCTGTTTCAAAAGCCAATGACACGGTCAGCAGCATGCTAGGAGGTAAATGCTAGTTCTTGCTAGTACTGACAAACTCGGGAGAGGCACTCACCGTCTCCAAACTTAATGCAGATCAGAAGCTCGATGATGCATATAGCCAGTGAAAGCGAACACAAAGATCCCACCTTCTTAACCTGAAATAATTTGCCACATAATTTGACTACTTTTCAGCATGACTGTCTCATTATTTCTGTGAATATGTGAGTATGGATGAAAATTGAGTGGAAAATTTCCGCTTTTCCGGAGGAAAAATGGAAACATGGAGGAAATATGAAAACGGAAACGAAAATTTGAAAATGGAAGTAGAAATGGAACTTTTTTAATGCGGAAACGGAAACAAAAATAAAACGGTGTTTTTCGATGGAACAGGCGCGGAAATAGAACTTTCCGTTTCCATGAATATGGAATTTCCGTTTTGACTATAGGCCTATTGCTGCTTTGTAGCCCAACCATAAAACAACACAGGATGACACAATGAGTAAAATAAATCATTTAAGAGCATCTCTAGCAGATCCGATAAAACGCCGACCCGCATAAGGCTTTTCCAGTTCACGGAAAACGGTCTATGCGGGCCTGCGCAGGCGAGGTCAGATTCAGACCCCTTAAAACGGACCCATAAAAAAAGATATTCGCTAAATATGCTCTTTTATGGGTTGGCTACGCGGGTTCTGCTCGGACGCCGCCACGTCGACCCGCAAACCGAAAACGCCCAATAAGCAAATTTGACATCGACTCTGACAAATGAGTTCAAATTCAAACAATAAAAGACAGTTGACACGCAAATAAAAGCTTAGGTTTGTAGGAAAAAATGCAAAAGGAGGTCGGTATCATCTTGGTCGATCTTCACTTCGCACCACCGAGTCGATTGAGGTCATGGCAACCACCGAGTTCACCTCGGGCTTGTTCAAGTTTCTTGGGCCATCATCATCCTCATCTTCATGCATGTTCGTAAGAGAACCTCTCTTCGGTGGGGATTCTTTGTCAATCAACTTCCAGTTCTCGCACTCTTTGAGCAAGTCCCAACCATGCTCTAGTTTGAAGAATTTGCCTTCTAAGGCTTTCATGTCTTTGTATCTTTGTTGGGCAATTTTGTCCTACACAATTAAAACAATGTCAAATTATGCAATCACTTTACATTCTACAAGTTCACGAATTCTTTTGATTTGCATAACTTGGGAAGTGAACTCACGTAGTCTGATTCCACGGTTCCACTTGGAGGTGCATTGTGAACTAATCGGCTTGATCATGTCCCAACGACCTTGTAGTGATCTAAAGGTGTGTGGAGTCCTATTGGGATACTTTGCCATCACGCGGAAGTATTGATCTTCGATCCTTTGCCAATACCTCTTGGCGGTTTCGGACGTACCCGTGCAAGCATCAAGGGACACCGCACTCCAAGCCTTGATCAAGATTTGATCTTTCAAGATCCTGTAGTTCTTCGATCTCATGCTTTTTTGCTTGCGCTTGCTCATACGCTCCCTCATCTATCTCCTCCAATTCTTCTTCACCATCGTGATCATCCACGTCGCCCTCCGTTTCATTGTAATCGAATTCAGCGAACGGGGCTTGATCGCGTCAATGACGTTGGTGTCCAACAAAGTTCACGAACTTGGCAGTGGCATTGTTCGAACCACCACTATAGTGAGAGACAACAAGTCATGAGCTACCGCAATGGCGAAAAGCACAGAAAATTGAAGGGACCGAAGAGGCATATGTTCCGGCCATTTCGTCAAACATCTCGCTAGCGGTGGAAGCAACTCTGTTGAACGGCATCGACGAGGAACCTCTTTCCGGGGCGGAGGCAGTGGATGAAGGAGCCGGCCTCTTTGAAGGAATCTTCTTCCGCTTTATGCCAGAGACCTTGCTGACCTTTTCCGCCGCCGGTCGGGATCGCGCAGCGGCGTTGGTGCCTGGAGCGCGGGCCTTCCCGACGGGGCCAGACGGATTCCCACCCTGCACGACCACGTTGCCCTGCCGCTTGCGGCAGGCGCAGTGGCGACAGCGGGGCCAACATGGCCGGCGATGTGATTTGCCGGAGAGGATTGCGCGTGCGCGACCTCAACAGTGACGGGGCACAGCTGTGACTCATCCATGGCAGTGAACAACTGTCGAGGAAGGTGCACCGGAGCGGGCAGTGGTGGGGGCAATGGCGGGAGAGGGGTGAGGGAGCGGGAACGGCCGCGCAGAAAGTTTCCTCGCGCCAAATCTCACTGCGGATAGGGGCCGAGCTCGGGTCGGCCTCCCACCCCGTGAATCTAGAGGTTGAGTGAGATCTTTTGCCGTGCCCCGCAAAAAAAAAATTTACGAGTCGAACGCGTTTGTGGTGTCCGGTCGGGCAGGATTTTCCGTGCCGACCCATATTTTGACAGTTATTTCTCGGGTCACGGCGTTTTATAGGGTCTGCTAGAGATGTTCTAAGACCCACTTCTACCACACAGGTACTCAGCTTGACCCTATATGGCAATATGCACGCTAAGTTGCTAACATAATGATATTACTCTGTAACCATGTTAATAATTCATCAGATTTGTTCGTTTTTTGTGTATTTCTCTACGATTCAAGGGTTTTTTCCTGTCAACGTCCACTTATGTTTCCAAATGTTCTTTGTATTTGCTCTGTGCCCGTTTCCGATTGTATCTGTTTTCGTATTCATTTCTGGATTTCTGTATTCGTTTTCGCTTTCACAAAAAATATGTGAAAACAAATGTGATAACACTCAGTTCGTCTGTTTCAACTCCATTTCCATCCCTATATGTGAGGACCGACAGCCAAGTTACATTGGTGCGTTATTATGCACAGTTCGCATGCAACTATTATCTACTCCCTCCGTTCCGAAATAATTGTCGCTGGGATTCTAGTACAATTTTCGTCACGCTAGGAAATAGTTGTCGTTTCCGAAATTACCCTCCCACTCGCTCGCCCACTCTCTCGCTCTCTCTCGCTCACCCACTCCCAAATCCCTAGCTCGTCGCTGAGTCGCCCTCGCAGGCGTCTCCGGCGCCTCCCCCTCGCACGCGTCGCCGGGGCACCTCTACCCCGCACGCAGCGCCTTCGCCGTCACCTCTCCCTCTCGCGTCGTCGCCGCCTTTCCATGTTGCCAGACGCCATCGCCTCTCCCTCTTCAAGATTTGATTTTTATCTCCGGCGGCTGGATCCGAAGCGCGGCGGCCGGACAAGTCGGACGCGGTGATCCCCGAGGCGCACGCGAGGTCGCGCCAGGGATGCGACCCGGCCAGGAAGCGCAAGCCGCCCTGCCCCGCGCGACGGTGCAAGGAGACCCTTACCTTCTCCAACACGAGCCACTGCAAAGGGTGCGGACAGAAGTTGTGCTTGAAGCCAGGTTCCCGCGGACCACGAGCGCGCGCGTGTCGCCGGCGGGGGCCGCCGCCGCCGCGAGGAGGGCCGGTGACTCCGGAGTCCGGACGCGACGAGCAGAAGACCAAGGACGGTGGTGGGTGGGCAATGCCGCCGTTGATCCGGAATTTCAAGATGTTCTGAATAGCTTCAAGCTAAAAATTGTTGCTGGGATCTGCAACGACGTTCCTCCAGTCCATCGCCATCAGGTGCAGTACGCCACTCCTTTATCTCTCCCTCGCTGCTGCTCATCCCTCTCTCCCTCGCTGCTGCTCATCTAATCCCCCCTAGAAGGAGATTTGCAACATTGCGTCATTGGTCACAACGAGCTGAGAGCATGAGATGAAATGGAGTGGTTGCTGTAGGTTGGCAGAGATTTCTTCATTTAACTGAATTTGTTTGTTTTTGCTGATTGCTGCTGGTGGTTATTTTTGCTTGCCGCTGCTGCTTGCATTTGTTGCTTGCTGCTGTTGGAGTATGTTAAAGTGGAGTACTTAAGATTCAGTACGTGCTGCTGCTGGAGTATCTTAAAGAGGAGTACTTAAGATTCAACATTGCTTCATTTGTTGCTTGCATTTGTACCTTAAGATTCAGTACTTAAAATTTTGTGATAATTTGCTTAAAATGCAGTAGCTTACTTCCAATGATTCAAATGGAGTATCTTAAACTTAAAGTGGAGTATCTTAAAATTTGTGATAATATGCTTTTTCTTGTCAAGAAACAACAGTCACATCGATTTGTCCCCTTTTATTTTCTGTGAGATTTCTTCATTGAGGTCCTGTCACTTGTTTAACCAGTTTGAGTATACGGGTCATTCAAGAATTTAGTGTAGTGTAGGGTTTACTGAACATTACTGCTGCTGTCATATTTAAGTAAATCAGTGAACATCTGTATTTAGCAGTATACTCTACTCCGGCTATTAAGTGCAATATGAAACCTTTTTCTTCAGTTAAGTGTTAACTGAATTAAAACTAATGTTAATTAGGAGTAGTGTACTGTTGCTGTAGTTTCTCCATCTGGAGTAATTCTCTTCTCTTCTTTAGTTAATTATAGGAGTAGTTTTAGATGTAATTAACTGAAACTTTTGCAGTTAATTAGGAGTATTAGTAGTAGCAAACTTTTTTAGTTAAAGAATTTGTAGTAATTCTATTCTCTTCTTGTATTCTCCTTTTCTCTTCTCTATGCATAACTTGCTACTATGATGATGGAGTAGCAATCATATATTGACTTGTGTAGTGATGTTGCTATGATGGGTTTCCCAGATGCTTCTATGATCCCACTAGGTAAAACAGTCAACAATTTGCTCTTTGAAAAAGCAAACAAGCCATTTACTCCAATGCACATACACCTTGTACAGCTGCCTCATTTATTCTACTGATTCCTCAAATTCTTCTGTTAATTATTGTGAATCCCGCTGTTGCGCTGTTTAACTGAATCGATCTTGTGTTGTCTAATTCAAGGCGAGGGTTACCTGCCTGGAGTGTACGGCGAGGACCGGGCTGGCCAGAGCTGGAGCGGCAAGCTGGGGCGGAGGTGGCCAGGCTGGGACGACGGCGACCAGGCTGGGGCGGTGGCGAGGACCAAGCTGGGACGACGGCGGCCAGGCTGGGGCGGTGGCGAGGACCAAGCTGGGACGACGGCGACCAGGCTGGGGCGGTGGCGAGGACCAAGCTGGGGCGGAGGCGTCCAGGCTGGGGCGGAGGTAGTCCTGCTGGTTGAGGGCGGAGGAGGAGGAGGAGGGGCTGGCGACGGGGACGAGCGCTGGCCTGGAGGAAGAGGAGGCGAGCACTGCTAGAGGAAGACGACCACAATCTGTTTTTAAATCAGGGGTAGTTCTGTACTTTTGTTTGTTTTCACCTGGTCGGAGATTTGTCCTAACGACAATTATTTCGGTACAGAGGGAGTAGCAAGAAGTAGCCACTAACTGAGCGCGTGCAGAATCATATAGCATCTCAAGAGTAATACTGTAATACAGTTCAGTAAGCAGAGCGTGTGAGTGTCCAAGAAAATTGAAAAATTCCGCTCTTCGAAAAGCAATAAATGCTAACAGAAAGATCCTATCGCATATTTTCCAGGTCCCAAGTCGCAATGGGGCTATTTTAACGTCATAATTTTGGGGTGTTCACATAAAAACTGCGCGTTCGCTATTCGCAAGTTGTCTGAAAAATTTGCAGGCATCAGTCGATTTCGCGTGGAAAAGACGAGGTGGAGGGTTGAAGCGTAGGTGGCCGAGTAGGAGGGGCGTCGCGACGACATCAAACCAACGTCACATTAATTCTGTTTTTCATTTATACTGTAAATGATTTTATTATAAAACTTAAATTTACTTTTAGAAAATAAAATTATGATTTTCAAATAAGTGTTAACACAGTATAACAGAATGTTGGTGCAATTGAATAAATGGTGATAGCTTTAATTTTTTTTGCTCATGACAATAAAAAAATGTTTTTGCGATTCTAAAAATTTATGTAATTTTTAAGAAAAATATGTATACAATGTAAAAAAATTGTTTGTGTATTATAAAAAGATGTTTGTACCATAAAAATATTGCACGTGACTTTTTAAATAAATCTTCCAACGTTGCACAACAAAATTCTTCTCACATTAAAAAAAATGTCCGTGTAGTATTAGAAAGAAACTTTTACCATTGCAAAAGTTCCAAGGTGTTTTCTTAATATGGTAACCATGTAATAAAAATATTTTATGTATTAGAATGAAAAGGCATGTCGTTTATTTGGAAAATCTTCAACTTCTACCAAAATGTGTTAAATGTACAATAAAATGTATATAATATAAACTAGCCGTGTGTTCAAAAAAAACAAAAACATTAAAAACCGACAAAGAAAAAATGGTTAAAAGCTAAGAACTAAAGATAAACAGATCAAATCAATGTATAACAAAGAAAACAAGAAAAACTAAACAAAACTGGTGAGAAAATGCAGAAAAGAAATTTATAACAAAAAAAGGAAAACCAAAGAAAAATGATGAAGAAAACAGAAAATGATGAAAAGGAAAAGAAGGGAAACAAGCGAAGAAACCCTGACCAAAACAATAGAAACCTGACAAAGAAAACCCACGAAGAAAAAAACTGGACAGTAAAAGGCAAAAAAAATAAAAAGAACAGCCAAGGGATAAAGACAGGAAAATCGGACGTACAAGTGCAGTCGTTGACCGAGATATAGCCGGATAACTAATTAAGGAAGTACTTCCAAACCATCAGGTTGCGATAAGTTGCACGCTGCATGTACGCCATTTGTCGTAACTTGGGAGTTTTTCTTTTTTCGTAGATCCATTTATTCAAATGTTTTATCTCTTAAATCGTGTGTCCAAATCTCGAACCGCTTTCACAGTTGTATTCTTCACGTCGAGAGCTTCAAAACTAGATCTCATGTTGATAGATTTTGATGAACTTTTTTTCACGAAAAAAATCGGATGAAAAAATCGAACGGGGAACACTGATTTTTACCCTATTCGAAATATGCACGCCCGTGCCTCTCGCGAAATCACAACCGTGTCTCTGCCGGAAGCAAAACCGTGACTTCCGAGGAAAAAAAAAGAGAAAACATGTTTTTTTTCGTTTCCGAGGAGGCACGGCCGTGACTCTCGCGAAAGAACAACCGTGCCTTTCGCGGAAGTAAAACCGTGACTCTCACGAAAGAAAAAAAAACAGAAAACGCGGTTTTTTTCGTTTCCGACAGGCACGACCGTGACTCTCGCGAAAGCACAACCGTGCCTCTCGCTGAAGCAATACCGTGACTCTCGCAAAAGGAAAAAAATAGAAAACACATTTTTTTTCCGTTTCCAAGAGACACGGCCGTGACTCTCGCGAAAGCACAACCGTGCCTCTCGCGGAAGCAAGACCGTGACTCTCGCAAAAGGAAAAAAATAGAGAACGCGTTTTTTTCGTTTCCGAGAGGCACGACCGTGACTCTGGCGAAGCAAAACTGTGACTCTCACAAGAAAAAACTTTTTTCGTCGGAAAAAAAAAATATTTTTTCTAATCTTTTTGTTCGAAAATCTAAGGAAGATCGGTAGAAAACCAAAACGTCAGAAAAACTCAGGGAAAAACCATTTAAAAAGCCAAAAACACATGCAAAAAATTAAAAAAAATCCGAAGGTAACGCCCAAAACGCGACACGTGATGAATGACTGAGAGCGGGTCAAATGGCATTGATCATTGCGAGGCTCCCGAAAAAACGCTCGTTCACTAGTTGTTTCCGAGATATAGCGCCCGCGTACACCGAGACCTTCTAATCAACACATCACGTGCCGAATAAGCGCATAGCGCGCACGCGGACGGTGGCCCATTTGTGGCCATCAGGCTGTCAGGCTGCATCTCTGCATTGCTCGCTGACTGTCCCCGCGTACGTTCGCTGCCCTTGTTTTTTGTTTGCTTTTTTTTAGGTTTTGCTTATTTAAGACAAACAAATGTCTATCAGTTATTATGTTCATGAATTTGAAAATAACCCATGGATTTAAAATGTTTCCTGACTTTAAGAACATTAGCGAATTCAAAAAAATTCATGAATTTGGGAAAAAAATAATGTATTCTAAAATATCTTAATTTTTTTTTGTGAATTCGAAAAATGTTCACAAACTCGAAAAAGTTCACAAAGTGGAAGACATACAAAAATTGTAAACTCAAAGAATGAATTTGAAGAAGTTTCATTAATTTTGAAAAGACCATGAATTTACAAAATATTCATGTGTTCAGAAAAAGTTCCTGAATTTTGAAAACATGAATTTGAAAACAAAAATCATGAACATTGAAAATTAATCATGAATATGCAAATGTTCACAACTTAAAAAAATGATCATGATTCTGGTTAATTTTCACAAATTATTAAAGTGTTAACAATTGTTTAAAAAAACTTTCCTGAATAAGCCAAGGAAAAACCACCATGCAAAAAACGATGGGACACTCTAGATGGTTCTTAGAGCATCTCCAACAGCCGAGCAAAAAGGCGCGCGCGCTAAATTTGCGATTTTTTCCCTCAAAGAAAATACTGGCTGAGTTTTTTCCGTGTATTTTTCATATGGTTCTTCTTGTTTTGTTTTACATATTTTTAATTTTTATTTCTGTTCATTTAGATTTTTTTTCTTATTTTTTATTAAAAAGTATTAACTTTTTTAAGATATCAATCAATTTTAAAATTCGTGAATTATTTTGCATTTACAAACTTTTAAAAAATTGCATTTTTTTTAGAATTCATGATTATGGTTTCAAATTTTGTGACCTTTTTTATACTTGAGAATTTTCTTATTTAAATTCTAAAAACATAAATTATAATCTTTTACAGAAATGGTGATATTTCTCAGATTGATGTTTTAGAAAAAATCTTGAACTTCTCAAAAAAAAATTGTTTAAATTTTTTCAAATTTGTGGGTTTTTAAATCGTAAACTTTTTCAAAATTTACAATATTTTTCCATATTTATGAAATATTTTTAGCCCACAAATTGTTTTTTGAATTCCTTTTTGTAATTTTGAGATTTTTTGTTGAATCCATGAACATTTTTCAAAAGTCAACTATGATATCTGGCGAGCGAGCAGCGGTGCACGAGCGCATGGATCTATCCTTGCTGGGCCCGTCCACGGGGGATGGCGCATGAGGTGCCGCTGCGGTAGCGAATACTTGTACGTGAACCGGTGCTTAGTGCGTCGATTAGGAGCTCTCTAGAATATTGGCTAGGTATCTTGTAAAACATTTCCCCTCGTAACGCCGGGTAAGTCCAGCAATCAATCGTGCACCCATCCGCTATATGGGCCAGCCTAATGGCTTCTTTCTATCTTCAATCATCGGTGTTGGAAATGTTCTAGAATCTTCTTTGATTGTTTTTTTCTCTGATTTCTCTGAGGTTATATTGGTATTTGTTTCTTTGTTTTCCTTTTTCATTGTATTTTTTTTCCTTTTATATTTGGGGACATCTTTAAATCCGTGAACATTTTTAATACTTTATTAACATTTTTTAAAATTCTTGAAATTTCTAGATTTTTCAAAAAAAAAAAAGAATTAGTTTTGATATTTCTTGAACACGTTTTCAAATTTTGACAGTATCTTGGTTTTGTGGAAAAAACGACTCAGAAGCCAGCGTATCCAGCAGCCTGCTTTAGGAAACCGGTCGAATAAAATAGCACCAAACCGGTTAGCCGGCCAGCCAAGTTTGAGCTACTGAGCGTTTGGTCCTTATTTGGGCGGAGGACTCGAGGCGAGCTATGGATATTCCTATGGTAGCAGGATCACAACAGGCCAATGAGTAGAGTGACCAAAGTATTCTTGTGCACAACATATGCAAGAATTCCTATGGTATTCTTCCATTCAGTTATGAAATTGAAGTGATTTAAAAAAACAAATGTAAATGGTTGCCAAATACTGCGATCCTTGCACTAGCATACAAAATTTATGCAAGGATTAATGTCCATTTCAGCAATTGTACATTCACAAATATATTTTGATTTTACATTTTACCCAGTGGTCATTTTTGTCAAAATTGACATGCACATGGAATCAGTTAGGACCCAGCAGCACACGGCACAAAGCTAGCAGTACAAGATTACAGCCCCACTGTAGTGAGTGGACGCCATATCAACATTGATATCAATCAGGTTCAGTCACCACGGGCTCACGTAACACAGCACAAACAAAGCACACAACTGCTTTACTACTTATGTACGTACCTCACATGACAACTGCCTCACGCATTCTGCAGCTCTGAACAAACCTACTACTAGTGAATGAGTCAGAGTCACCAAGAACAGTGAGATCATCTTTTTCTTCAGATAATAATGGAGCAGAACACTATGCCGGCAACACGAGACACACGTGGCCAAAATGGTACAATTTTTTAAAAATTATTTGAATATTTTCTTACATTGCATATTTATTTTTTTAAATGCGCAAACGTGTTTTTGAAATGCATGAACTTTCTTAAATGCAATGAAATTTTATTTTTTTGAATGCTGTTGACATTTTAAAAAAAATTACCAGAACATTTTTAAAAGTTGTGGGAACATTATTTTGCACTGTGTGAACATTTTTAAAATTTAAATATAGTACTTTCCATTCAGAAATTTGAATAAAAGTATTAAAACAAAAATAAAAAGAGTGCTCCTCTGCAGCACACATAACAGAGTTACAAGATTACAACCCCAAGTAGTGAGTGGACGCCTGAATAATTTGCGATCAAAAGTATAGTAGAACATCTTCCAAAAATAAAGTACAATACAACAACAAATCAACCTATGATTGGATGATTGAAAGGACAGTGGTATCCTCAGCCCATCATAGTTCAACTCCTGATGGTTGCACTATTCTGAATCTATTTCGAAATTTCTGACGATGCGTGTTAAGTGGGAGGAGACTATCCCGTCCATTACGAGGCGTCTGGAATGACTTTATCAATCTCAAGGTGATATGCCGGCTCAGTCTCTTGGAGGTTCTCATAGTGATATGGTGTGCGCGTGTATTCATACGGATGAGTATACACGCGTATATATAAGTGTACAATGTTTCCAAAGAAATACAGTAGAACAGAGAAATATTTGAGCGTCGCCGGCTGGAGCGGATCAGGAGTGCAGCTGCCTCTTCCATGTCGGGCGAGAGGAAGAGGGGGTCGGGATGAGGTGGACGACACTAGTAGAAAAAGGGTCAAACGTGAAGCACATTAGTGCCGGTTTGAATTTGAGCCGGCACTAATGTGTACATTAGTGCCGGTTCCAACGGCTAGCCGGGCCGTTCTCATTAGTACCGGTTCGTGGCGAACCTTTAGCACTGGTTCGTGCCACGAACCGGTACTAATGAGAGTGGTGGCAGGATGTTGTCAGTCTGGGGCCCCTCCAGCACCTTTAGTACCGGTTCTTGGCACGAACCGGTGCTAAAGGTGGTCGTACATAAACCCTTCGTCTACCCGAGCTCGCTCTGTTCTTCCCCTTTCCCCTCTCCTCTCTGTTCTTCCCCTCTTCCTCTCGAGCTCATCACACATTTTGCCCAAAATTTGTCAAGATTTGAAGGCCCCCATCCATTCAAATGATCACAAAGGTTAGCAACTTTGTCCTTTCATCTCTCATTGCTAGATTAGCTCTTGCAATGCTTTATATAGTGATTAATTTGTGAGTTAAGAAACTTGTCGTCATAAAGTTCATATTTTTTCTAGGAGGTATGTGAACCGGAAATTCCAACCGACCCTATTGTCGAGAGGTTAAATTTAGTTGAAAGAGAAAACGAGTACTTGAAAGAAAAATTGAAAAGAATTGAGGGGCGGAAGATGGAATTGGAGTTGAATGTTGCCGATGTCGTCGATGATCACAAGATCAAGATGGAGAAAATGCGCTTGAAGATTAGAAAGATTAGAAAATATGCCATCGATAGTGAGGCTTGGTATCATTATGCTGTTGGATCAATTGTTACCTTAGTTGCGATCTTGATCGCATTTGTTATTGCATTTAAATGCTTTAGCTAGAGAGTTATTTGTTTGTTGCATTTAAGTGTTGTATGAACTTTATGTATGAACTTGTATTAAGTTGGTGTTTTTGGTGCTGTGTATTGAAGATGAGCCGACAATGGATGTACGATGACCGATGCTCTCCCGAGTTAATTAATGGCGTGCAAACTTTTCTGCTTGCGGCTGAGGCAAACAAGCGGGCGGATGGTTTTATGCCTTGTCCATGTGCTGTCTGTAAAATTGGTCTAAATTACTCTAAGTCAAGAACCTTTCATAAGTGATCAAATTAATATAAGTTCATCATCACATTAAATTCAAAGTACATGCATAGCTCTCCAGAGCATCTAATTAAACCATACATTGAAACTATGTAGAACATTTCAACGCAACAACAAATGCGATCATAATCGCAACCAAGGTAACAATTGATCCAACGGCATAATGATACCAAGCCTCGGTATGAATGGCATATTTTCTAATCTTTTTAATCTTCAAGCACATGGCATCCATCTTGATCTTGTGATCATCAACGACATCCGCAACATGCAACTCCAATATCATCTTCTCCTCCTCAATTTTTTTTAGTTTTTCCTTCAAGTAATTGTTTTCTTCTTCAACTAAATTTAACCTCTTGACAATAGGATCCATCTTGATCTTGTGATCATCGACGACTTCCGCAACATGCAACTCCAATTCCATCTTCTCCTCCTCCGTTTTTTTCCATTTTTTCTTCAAGTAAATGTTTTCCTTTTCAACTAAATTTAACCTCTCCACAAGAGGGTCGGTTGGAATTTCCAGTTCAACTACCTCCTAGATAAAAACATCTATGTCACGTTGGTCGACATAATTGTCATAAACACTAAAACAAATAGATATAAATTAAAGATAATATACCATATCCAAATCATAGACAGGACGAGGGCCGACGTGGGCGGATACCAAAACCATCGCACTATATAATAACAAGCAATAATAAAAGTAAGAAAATTAGACAAATATCTATCTAAAGCAATAATAACAAGAAATAATAAAAGTAAGAAAATCAAAGACAGAACAAGAGGCTCACCACGGTGGTGCCCGCGACAAGATCGACGCGGGCGATCGACGGCGGTGAAGACGGGGGCGGGATGTGACGGACCGCTAAACCTAGACAAATCTCGGAGAAAATGGAGCTTGGAGGTCGAGCTTCGAGAGGAGAAAGCTTAACTAGTGTAGCTCGGGCATTTCATCGAACACCTCATGTGCATAGGAGGTCAGCTAGAGCACCATAAAGCTCTCCCCCCTCGCCGGCCAAAAAAACAGAGCAGTGTGGAGTGCTCTGCTCGCCGACGATGGGGTATATATAGGCAACCCATTGGTCCCGGATCATTGCAGGAACCGGGACTAAAGGCCCCCCTTCTGTCCCGGTTCCTATCACGAACCGGGACCAATGAGTGTGGGCCAGGAGCGAGGACCATTGGTCCCGGTTCGTGCCTGGAACCGGGACAAATGGGCTCCGACGAACCGGGACAGATGCCCCACGAGGCCCGGCCGGCCCCCTGGGCGCATGAACCGGGACGTATGCCCCCATGGGTCCCGGTTCGTGACTGAACCGGGACTAATGGGCCTCCTCGGCCAGAACCAAAACCATGTTTTCTACTAGTGATTAGATAGTATTATACCACTTTATTTCCTTTCGTTTGTTAGTCCCATCCTTTTTCCATCACCTTTTTGGTCGTTTCTTGCCGAATAACACATGAGAAGCCAAGAATAAAAAAATCACAAAAAAATACAGGTTGTTATTGACTCTTAGTTTTCCATAATTTTTGGAGTGCATGTCTTCACTTTTTTTTTACCACATCCAGATTTCAGTACGCTTTCTTGAACTAAGTTGATCATCCTTTTGTCTTGCAGCAATAGATCTCGTCAATAACAAAAAGGTTGGGGTTGTCATCGGTCCACAGAATACTTTATAAGCAGAATGTTGGAGATATGCCCTAGAGGCAATAATAAAAGCATTATTATTATATCTCCTTGTTCATGATAATTGTCTGTTATTCATGCTTGAATTATATTGTACGGAAACAGCGATACATGTGTGAATACATAGACCACAATGAGTCCCTGGTAGGCCTCTAGTTACCAGCTCGTTAATCAACAGATGGTCACGGTTTCCTGACCATGGACATGAGATGTCAGTGATAACGGGATCACATCATTAGGAGAATGATGTGATGGACAAGACCCAAACTTGAGCATAACACGAGATCGTATAGTTCGTAATGCATAAGCTTTTCGGTGTCAAGTATTTATTCCTTAGACCATGAGGTTGTACAACTCCCGGATACCGTAGGAGTACTTTGGGTGTGCCAACCGTCACAACGTAACTGGGTGGCTATAAAGGTACGCATCGGGTACCTCCGAAAGTGTCTGTTGAGTTGGTACGAACCGAGGCTGGGATGTTGTCACTCCATATGACGGAGAGGTACCTCTGGGCCCACTTGGTAAGACATCATCATAATGAGCTCAATGTGACTAAGTAGTTAGTCACGGGATGATGGATTACGGATCGAGTAAAGAGACTTGCCATGACGAGATTGAACAAGGTATCGGGAATACCGACGATCGAATCTCGGGCAAGTACCGTACAGATGGACAAAGGGAATAACATATGGGATTGAGTGAATCCTTGACACGGTGGTTCATCCGATGAAGATCATTGAGGAACACGTGGGAACCAACATGGGTATCCAGATCCCGCTGTTGGTTATTGACCGGAGAGTGTTCTCGGTCATGTCTACGTGTCTCCCGAACCCGTAGGGTCTACACACTTAAGGTTCGGTAACGCTAGAGTCATAGAGATAAATGCACGTGGAAACCCGAAAGTTGTTCGGAGTCCCGGATGAGATCCCGGACGTCACGAGGAGTTCCGGAATGGTCCGGAGGTAATGATTGATATATAGGAAGTCCAGTTTCGGCCATCGGGTGATCTCCGGGGGTCACCGGGAGCGTCCCGGGACTACCAGAGGGGCCCCGGGGGTCCACCGGGTGGGGCCACCCATCCCGGTGGGGCCCCTAGGCCGCAAGGGGAAGTGTCCAGCCCCTCTGCGCTGGCGCACCACTAGGGGCCCACCTCCCCATGCGCCTAGGGTTAAAACCCTAAGGGGGAGGGGGGGCCACCACTTGCCTTGGGGGGCAAGGACTCCTCCCTGGCCGCCGCCCCCCCTGCAGATTGGATCTGCAGGGGCCCTGGCGCACCCCCTGGCCCCCTATATATATGTGGGAGGGAGAGGGCAGCCGCACCCTTGCCCTGGCGCCTCTCCCCCTCCCGTCACACCTCCATACTCCAACGCAGGGCGCCCGGCGAAGCCCTGCTGCGATCTCCACTGCATCCGTCATCACGCCGTCGTGCTGCCGGATCTCTGACGACTTCTCCTCCCCCCTTGCTGGATCAAGAAGGAGGTGACGTTGCTGCACCGTACGTGTGTTGAACGCGGAGGTGCCGTCCGTTCGGCGCTAGATCATCGGTGACGAAGAACGCGAAGAGTACGACTACTTCATCCACGCTTCTTCGAAAGCTTCCGCTCGCAATCTCCATAACGGTATGTAGATGCACTCTTACTCGCTCGTTGCTAGATGTCTCCATAGTTGGATCTTGGTGAAAGCGTAGAATTTTTTTTGAATTATGCTACATTCCCCGACACAGAATTCTTGACCTACCTAGCGAACAAATCCAAGGTTCCCTTCATCACCTCATCTGCAACAGATGATACAATTACTCAATATCATGCTCCATACTTCCTTCATGCTTGTGTCAAGGGCTCTTCTCAAGCAGCTTCGATTGCTGCCTTTGTTAAGTTTCATGGATGGAAAAATGTTGTTCTGATCCATGAAGAGAACAATCATGGTCTCAACATTCTCCCTTCCATTACTGGTGCTCTTGAGGCCATTGATGTCCAGGTCATTAACCGTTCCGCCATCCCTACTTCTTTCCCTGATTATCGAATTGATGAGGAACTATACAAGCTCAAGACCATGCAGACACGTGTATTCATCGTTCATATGTTGCCAACTGATGCTTCCCGCCTATTTGCTCGGGCTTCAACAATCGGTATGATGACTGAAGGGTATGTATGGATTGTCACAAATGACATCAGTAATTCCCTTGATGTGCTTCCCCAACATACCATTGAAACCATGCAGGGTGTTGTTGGATTCCGGCCATATGTAGCAAAGACTACGAGGATCAGTGGTTTCATGGCTCGGTTTGTCACTCGATACAAATCCACATACCATATAGAGCCTGATTTTCGGGTGGCAAAACCCACCATCTTTCAATATTGGGCATATGATTTGCTATGGCCAATTGCGTCTGCAACAGAGAAAGGCAAGAGGTTCAGATCCTTACAAGTAAGGTCTAAACTAGGGAATATGGACAGGTTAGCAAGTGATCCGCAAGCATCTCCTGCTGGACCAGAACTCCTCACTTACATAATGGATGGGGAATATGAAAGATTGGCTGGGATATTCATGTTTGTTGATAGGCATTTGCCAGTTCCAACATATGAGATCGTTAATGTGATTGAAGAGGAAATTAGACGCATTGGGTTTTGGAACCCTGGTAACGGTCTTTCAGCTTTTATTAACTCTAGCACTAGGCCTGGCCAAGCTAGACATATGACAAGGGCGGGTCCAATCACAAGAACAGTTATTTGGCCAAGAGATTCAACTATAGTGCCCAGCGGTTGGGGCTTCCCTAAAAATGGAAAGATACTCCAGATCGGTGTGCCCGTGAGATAGGATTCTTAGATATTTGTGAATGTTAAGACCAATCCTAACTCTAGTATACCTATTGTCAAAGGCTATAGCATCGATGTCTTTGAGGCTGCTCTGAAGAAACTGCCATATGGGTTGCGCTATCAGTACATTCCATACAATTGTTCAGATTCTTATGACACACTAGTATCGGAGGTTTATTTCAAGGTTAGCTTTGATTATTTTATGTTCTCAAGAAACTTCTTTTCTTTATTTTGAATTCCAAATAGTCTTCATTTAATAGTAACACATTTTCTTTCTATTTTCATGTTTGGGTGGTAGAAATTTGATGCAGTAGTGGGTGATGTGACAATTATCGCCAATCGAACTAGGTATGTGGACTTCACAATTCCATACACAGATTCTGGTGTGTCAATGCTTGTCCTAGCTAGTAAAGATGAGGATGAACCAAGCATGTGGATCTTTTTGGAGCCACTAACGAAGGACCTCTGGATTGCTACAATACTTTTTATGTTCTTCACTGGCCTAATTGTGTGGATGATTGAAAAGCCTATAAATGATGAATTAAGAGGTTCCAAATGGAAACGGTTCAATGCTGCTTTCTACTTCGCATTCTCCACGGGGACTTCTATGCATGGTATGTTCTTGCAATCAGCCTAGCTTGCTCTTTTCAAATTCGCAAATTTGGTTTACCTTAATAATATGAACTCCAACTTACTTTATATTATGAACTCCAACTTACAGACACTACTAATATTTCTGGGACAGATCATAAGTTCAAAAGCCTCCAGTCAAAAGTTATTGTGGTATCTTGGTGCTTCGTAATGCTAATAATAGTGCAGAGCTACACGGCAAGCTTGTCGTCCATGTTAACTACAATGAGGCTACCTCCTTTAGTTACAGACCCAAGGAAACTTTTACAGAATGGTCATTATGTTGGTTACCCGAGTGGCTCATTTATGCACTCAATGTTGAGGAGGCTCAGATTTGAGGAGCGGCGGATAAAAGCTTTTAGCACACATGAGGAATATGCAAAAGCATTGAGGTCTGGATCTGATAAGGAAGGGGTATCTGCCATCTTTGATGAAACACCATACATAAATTCTTTCCTCTTGGAGTACGGAAAAGAATTCCGAAAGGTTGGTCACATTGACAGGACAGTCGGTTTTGGCTTCGTAAGTTGCTACAACCTATGCTCAAGTTTTGGAGCTTGCTAACTTGGCTTCACCGTGCCTAATATATTGCACCTTTTACAGGTTTTCCCTAAAGGCTCTCCGTTGGTGGAAGATCTTTCCAAGGCCGTGTTGAACTTGATAGAAGGGTCTGAAGGTTATACTATTGAGAATAAATGGTTCAAGGGTCCAATCTTGTCATCGGATTATGGAAGTCTAGAAACTGGCTCCACACGCCTGAGTTCACGGAGCTTTGCGGGTCTCTTCATCATCAATGGATGCGTTTTAGCATTGATGGTCATTATAAACTTGTTGAGACGTGCTTATGCAAAATATATTGCAAAAGGAAGCACTCCTTGTGCTAGTGATGGTGGGGCACAACGTCCACTGGATGGTGAGGCGTGGTATTCTTGCAGTGAAGAGTCGCAGAACTCTCAGACATCCTTAATAGTGCAGTTGGCAGGCGTAGAGGAGAAGGGAAACCCCTCGCCAGTTGTGGCTCCATGTAGTAGTGGACAAGTGCTTGTGATAATCCCCTTTTAATGGTCTCGACTCAGCGGGACTTGCATTGGATACTCGAAATGAAAATACATTGTAACTGGTTTAGCACCAAACATCTTGTTGCAAGATGAGAGATTGATGTCCATCGAGATGCACCACACAACCTCACGCATGAGAACTCTATACCTAAGACACAAGTCAACAAAAAGCTAGTGATTAAGCTCAGTCATATACAAAGCTAGCTCAACTTGATTCCTATAGAATTCCATGGTTGATCTGCCTATCCGGCACTGCCATTTTGCCGGCTCGTCATTATTGCTGCCAATGGGACAATGTTTTATGCTTGTATTGTTGATGGTCATCCCTGTGTACGTAGCCAAACTTTTGGAACTCTTTCTTCCAAAGCCAAAACTATGATTCTTGCAACCATACATAAATTTTATGGTTCCTCTGCTTCCTGACCGAGCACATCTAGTCATCCCAATTTGGAAGAATCAAGTTTTATTTCTACGACAAGCTGCTTAGCCCGGGCATATTTGGTCATCCAAATGGCACCAAGTTTTATATTCGTATTGTTGCCGGTTATTGCGAAAGATTCATACGGACAAGTGGCTCGCAAAGCTGGCTCAACTTGATTCTTTCTTGCTTATTTATTTCGCATACTATTATTCCCCATGTCCAAACTCAACTTACCATCCAGAGCTAAATTCCTAAGTGACACAACAAGTGTGTTCCAACTATCAGACATGGAACTCAGTAGCAACCATGCTTGCACCTCATCCCCAAAGTTGATATTCATGACTAAAAGTTGATTTATATGGCATTGGAAGACATCTATGTGCTCAACCACACCAGTGCCATCTCAGTATTCAAGCTTTGCAAGTCTCTTGATCACCGAGACTTTGTTTATTAATGTCTTCCTCATATACATAGACTCCAACTTCTGCAACATCTCATACACATTTGTGTCATTTTCAACATGGTGCAATATATTGTGGTTGATGTACAACTGAATCATATATACCGATTTTCTATGTAGCACTCTCCATTCTTATTTCGTGACACCGGTGAGTATCTTGTCTTTCACAACTAGCTCATGAAAATCCTTGCAAAAAAGGATGTCTTCCATCATAGGGTTGCATAGAGAGTAATTGGAAGAATGTTTTTTTCTCATGTCATAGAACTTCCTTATAAAGTCATTGCGAGCAACACTTCGAGTGACAATCAAGCAAATGGGATTAGTAACCTCCTACGAAACCAAAGCTCTGATGTCACTCTTTGGGAATTAGCACAAAAACACACATGTGATGAACTGAAACTGCAGCGGAAACAAAGTAATCTCAGCACCACTTCATTTACTAACTCAAGGATAGTTGCTTAGCACGGAAGGAAACATATGCCTCAAACATATATGGAGATACTAGGTTTAGCCCGAACCTAGGACATGCCAAGGGTGCAACCGGCACCCAGGTAGGACAAGTACTAACTAATTTCAGCAAGCAGCTAGGACAAGTCCTATGTGCTCTCAATCTAGAATTTCAGAAGTAAGCATCAACCCAAAGACACCAGATTTTACTTGGACCCCCTTCAACTTGAAAGGAAATCCACGGTGCGAAGCCACCCAAATCCTCTTCTAGTATTATCAAATGTGGGGTAAATTCTTCTCCGGGTAGCACTAGAGGATCTCGTATATCAAGATTTATGCATCTTGAATGACAACAACAAGATTTGGGACTACAAGAGCTAGCGATTGGAACAGTCTCACCAAATATAGTGGAACTGCAACTTCAAGGAGACAAGGCAGTGAATATGGACCATCACAACGTTGGGAAGGAACTCCCTTTGCTTCTTCCTTGAATCTTCCTCTTCTTCCCTTTCTCTCTTGGTTTTCTCTCTTCTTCTTTAATGGAGACTGTCTGATTTTCATCACTGTTGGTCATGGCTACTGGATCTGGATGGATAGTAAAACTTCCTCATCCTCTCATGTGCAAAGTTCAAAATGGTTCTAGGTCATAACCCTAATGTGTAGTGGGCGCTTGCACACTTTGAGGCGGACAGTGGTTTTGTGGGGTTTGGAGTGAGCTTGTCATGTTTGGGCCGACGTAGCGGACATGCATGGAGAGTCCTATATTTGCACTACATATGGGTTGGATTTGGGGCAATCCAGACAAATAGGGGCGGCTTTGAGAGGTCGGCTGAGCTGTTTTTTTATCAAGGTTTTTTTGGGTGGACAAATGAGGTAGTTTGGGGAGGGTTGTTGAAGATGCCTAGCACGGAGTGTGTAGTTACTATCAAAACAACCTATCATACACAACACAGAGGAAATCGGAATTTTCAGGCCAGTTGCTTAAATTGTCTGTAGAATACATTAGGCCATTAAGGTGGGTTGTCTTTCCGTCTGTCAACCTGGATGAAGGGCTGATTTTATGATTGACCATGGACACTTCATTTATATTGAGTTAGGTTGCACTCAAAAAATTCTATTGGGTTGGGGCTCACCTTGAAAATACTGGGGTGAGGTATCTGGTGAATCATATTCCCCGTGTAATCTGGGGCTAGTCTACTAAACACGCACCCCGAGCTATTGTATGGGCCAGCCTAGTGTTTTCTTTTTTTCTCTCATAGGTTTTGGAAAGGGTCTAGAAGCATCTACGGCCAGGGTTTTGGCTTTTGTCCCCTTTTTTCTTTGATTTCGTTACTCGTTTCTACACTTTCTTAGTTTTTTATTTTTATTTTCACTTTTATTTTTCACTTTTTATTGTGTTCTCTCTTTCCATCTTTTATTCATGTGTATTGAATTTGGGAATATTTGAAAACTCACAATTTTTTTAAACAATTCATGAATATTTTTTAAAACTTTAAATTTATGTACATTTTTTAGATACTTAGTTTTATAATTCTTAAATGGCGAAGTATCCAATGAAAACATCCGGTCAATGAAAACTTGAAAACTATCCTCGTGGACCATCAGATTGTAAGTGTATGGTACAGATCAGAGGTGGGAATCCCACTAGCCACTTAACCACAATTTTCCGAATAAGCCCCTACTTTTTCTCTAGCCGCGAGGGCAACCTGGAGGCTGCGGCGATTCAACGGTGACTGACCGCGGCGCCACTCGCGACGGCAACTCGAAGGCCGCGGCAGCTCCCGGACGCGACCGCATCTCGGCACTGACCACACGCGCTGACGGCCCGGCGCTCGCCCCACGCAACGACGACCCACGGCCATGGTGATGCCCCCGCGCGGCGGCGACCTCCGCGACCCGCACAACACCCACACGCGAGGAGACCGAGCGGCCATGGCGCTTCATACATGCGACGACGAGCCGACGCTGCCCCAGATGAGGGAAATCGAGCGGCTGCGGCGCTGCATCCAGGCGACGGCGACCCGGCAGCTTGCTTGCCCTTCTAAACTGCTCCACGTGAATGTTTTGTTGGTGTTTGACAAAGAAATTGCTGATGTTTTGCAGTAACTGAATGAATGTAGATGTACAGATAAATGCTACTAGTTATTTTTCTGCACGTGAATCAGTGTGGATCTCCAAAAAAAAATACTTGAATGAATGTTGATGTACAAGAAATCTTTTCTGTTATTTCAGTGACATGGATAACACAAAAGGATTCAGAGTACTGGTATACAGAATTTCATGTGCTGATGTTATCTCTGTATATTTGTATACTTCCACTGATGGCAAATATGTACTGGTGGTATTCAGATAAAACTGAGATTCATGAGATAATATTCATATATCTAGAAGTGATAAGCCATGTATGTACCGGTGGTTAAAATCCTCAGTCTTGCTAAATTCAGAGTTGACTAAGCGCCATCTGCTACAACCAACAGGAATCGGAATTAACCAATTAACCTCTTGTAGCTTATTGCCCCGTCGAAATGTACTCCCTCCGTCCGGAAATACTTGTCATCAAAATCAATAAAAGGGGGTGTATTTTAGTTCTAGATACACCACTTTTTGTCCATTTTAATGACAAGTATTTTCGGACGGAGGGAGTAGCTAGTAGTAAAAAGGAACAGTTTGCCATGAGAAGCAACATTCTTGCACAACTATTCAGAGGTACAGGGCTATCTGAAACGCATCCAACAAATCAGATTTAGTACAAATATTCAGAGATAGAATATTCAGGCAATGATTTCAATGTCACTTCTATGCAGTAAACTGGAGCAAACAACATGCCGCGAGAAACAAGATTCTTGCACCGCGAAAAGAAATTCTACCATGGCCATTTTGATGAATATTCATACATAAATATTCCGAAGAACTACAATATCAGTAATACACGTGCACTGAATTATGTGTAAATTTCATCCAACATACACTTGCTTGTATTCAGAAAATTTTGTCTTGCACAAATTCTCAGATTACATCATTGGAGCATCGTTCAATCTAAACAAAGGGAATGAACAATGCTTTCACGTTGAGTGACTACACTCGCACAACAAATCTGCTAAATTTTGTTGGAAGAGAACAAGGTAGAATCAAGCTTCGAAGGAGCAACAGCCCATTCCGCCGGCGGTGGAAATCCTTCAGCGAGGTGGAATCCTACATATGTGCCATTGGTAGCCACGCCAGCTATCGCCGGACACTTCCATAGCATCCACCCGGTGGGCAGCACCATGGGGAACGGCTACACCGTAGGCCGTCGCGGTAGGGAACCGCTCCGCCGTCTATCGTCGCGGTGGAGAACGGCTTGCTCCGCCGTAGGTCGTCGTGGTAGGGGAGGCCCCGTTGTGGGCCGTCGGCCATCGCGGTGTGGGGGACGATAGCAGTGCCATGGTCTTCGAGATGGGGAATTCCTAGCCTCGTGAGTAAGACAGGGGGTTATATGGAGAATAGCCATAAGTGGCTAGTTAGCAAACCCACCTATCATCTGTGCCATCGATTAAAGATCCAACAGAACGGATCGCGAGTTTCCAGATTTTCATCGAATCTACGTTTTCACTAGATACTTCGCCTTCTTAAATATGTTCTTGTATCCTAAATATTTTTAAAATTCTCAAGTTTGTTTTGAAATTTTCGCAGTAGCCGCTTTTTTAAGGAAAAAACTACTGCAAAACAAGTCGGGCCAGCTCATCCAGCTGTCTGCTTTTTTTAGTAACTCCAGCTGTCTGCTTAGAAAACCAATAGAATAAAGTAAAATTTGGTCCAAAACAGTTAACTGCTTGGCCCAGTAAGGGCATGTACAATGGTTGATAAGATAGTCTTATCTTAAGTTTTGCATGTAAATTAGATATGACAAAAAAAGATGTATACAATGGATCATCTCTTAGCCTTATCTTCAATAATTAGTTGTTCCTAAAAACATGGTGAGACAAATTGTGCTAAGAGATCATCTCTTAACTTTTCTTAAATAAGAGAAGACAAGCCTTCTCTTATGATTTCTCTTTCATCCACCTCATCATTTATCCTACTTGGCACTCTTAAGATAAAACCATTGTACATGACCTAAGAGTGATGGAGCGGCCTACGCGCTTGGTTCTCTCCATTTAGGGTCGTCTATGCGCCGCGTGGAGTGTCCCTATGTCTTGGCTGAAGCGAGTCCACCTTCTGAATAAATAAATTTACCGGTTCCGGGAGGTACCGGTTAGGAATCGACCGTCCATCAGTTTCACCTAGATTGGTGAGACCATCTGCTTATAAACATGCAAAGCATTTCGCACCACTATATTGAGCAATACGGGCTGGCACATCTAACAACTTTTCAGAGAAAAAAGAGTGTGAGGCTGGATGACCGCGTGCATGTAATATTCTCTCTCTCCCACATAAAGACTTTGGTTTTAATTTCAGGACCACAGTTTAAATGACTGATAACTTGTCAACTATATTTCCGTTTTTGTAAATTTTTATATATTTGAATCCAGAACGATAAGACCTTTCAAACAAGACCAATATTGGATACAATTTGACTAGTTTGAAATTTATGTATCGTATTTCAATTTTAGTTTATTTTGACTATTTCACTCATCTCAAACGACTAATTTCATTCATTTCAATTGAAAAACATGATTCAATTATTTTCCAAAACGGATTTCAATTGAAAAACTATTTCACTCATTTCAATAAACATATTTTACTCACTCCAAACAAATTATTTCACTAATTTGAAAATACATATTTCACTCATTTACAAAACATATTAGATTCACCCATAGAGAACTGATTTCAATCATAAAAATATATATTCTTTTAAAACAATATTTCACTCGTTTGAAGAAACTAATTTCAGAAAACATATTACACTCACTCAATTAAAATACCATATTTCACTTGTTTAAAAAAAAAGTGATTTCACTCATTACAAAACATAGATTTCGCTCATCTCATTAGTTTTGAAAACACATAACACTCACAATATACACATTGAAATAAGGAGTTTAAAAATTAATTTAAGAACAATTGCATTCATTTAAAAAATATCATTCAAATAAAATTGTTTTACTCATTTTAGAAAGTTGATTTCACTCATTTGAAATACCAATTTCGCTCACTCCATTTGAAAAGACATGCTTGAATTATTTCACTCATTTTAGAAAGCTGATTTCACTCATTTTATAACAAAATTTCACTAATTTAAAAAATAGTTTGAAATAATCAGCTTCACATTTAACTAGATTCAGAAAACACATTACATCTGTTTACACAAGTTAGATTTTACTCATTTTAGAAATCACAATTCACTATATTTAATGTAATTCACACCGAAATATGTGTCATATGTATGGAACACAAATTTCACTCATCTAAAGAAAATAATTTCACATGGTTGAGAAAACATACTTCACTCAGTAGAGAAGACATATTTAAAAATTGATTTCACTCAATGAAAAAACTAATTTCAATTATTTCAAAAAACCATTTTTCGCTTGTTTTAGAAACCTTATTTCACTCATTTGAAATGTTGAAATTAAAACATGTTTGAAATGCATCCAAATTTGGTCTTATTCTAAAGCGCTTGGCTTTAGGAATTCAAATATATAAAATATTTCTGAAATAACAGTATGGTTTGAAAGATAGAAATGATTGAAAATCCTAAAGAGAAAATAACAGGAAAGGATTTGTACCACGGCACCATATGCAACGTCAGGATAGACTCTCTCTCTCTCACCTGACATGGGTCCCATCGATCTGACATTGATTTGACTTAAAACTGAAATACAAGAAATTATTTACATCACTACTTTGATACACACATGCATGTGGTCCCACACCTTTACACATGGCAGCAAGGCATTGGTGAGAGAATCACCGGTAGCTCCCAGCATTGGTAAAAAATACGTTGCGGTCCACCTTCATTCTAGCTCAAGGGGTGACCAAGATGGGCCAACCCATGCGCGCGGCAGCCCACATACTCTTTTTCTGGGTTTTTTTTTCTTTTTTTGCTTTCTCGCTTTTTACTTTATGTTTGTTAAAAAAATTACACTTTAAAATATGCTAAATATATATTACAAAAAAATATTTGAAAAAATGTTGAACGAGTATTTTGGAAAATGATGAACAAGTACTGGAAAAATGTTAAATGTAAATAGAAAATTGTTGATCGTGTATTAAAAAATGATGAATTTTCTATCATGTATATAAAATGTAGATCAAGCATTTTTTAAAACATGTTGAAATAGTATTTGAAAAATGTTAATAAAGCATCTGCAAAATGTAAAATGTGTATAGAAACAATGATCAAAATGTATAAATAATGATGAAATATTTTTATCATGCATATGAAAATGTTAATCAAGCATTTGAAAAAATGTTGAAGAAGTATTTGAAAAATGTTAATCAAGCATTTGGAAAATGTTAAATTTGTATAGAAAATATTTTGACGTACTAAGAAATAAAGAATGGTTTTGATCATGTACATAAAAATGTCAATAAAGCATTAAAAAAAGTTGAGCAATTATTTAAAAAATGTCAATCAAGCGTTTCGCAAATTTTAAATGTGAATAGAAAATTGTTGACCATTCGAAAAATATTAGTATTTGAAAATAATAATCAAGCATTTGAAAAATGTTAGAGAATGTGTGTACAAAACATATTTACTATGCATTAAAAATGTTAAATTTATATTGAAAAATGTTAAACATGTATTAGAAAATAAGTTTTCGCATCTACAAAAAAAATAGAATGAAAATTTTAAAGAAATAAATAAAACCAAAAAATGAAAAACTATAAAAGCCGAAGAATAATAGAACGAAAATGAGACATAAAAGAAAAACGATAAAACCCATGAAATAAAAAGAAACAAGAATTAAAAAGAATTATAATGACCAAAAAAAGAAAGTCGAAAAAAAACAAGGAACGACAAAAAAAAGGAGAATTAATAAAAACCTCTGGTCTTTTACCAATGGTGCGATGGTTAGCAGTTGTACGCACTATTGTTTTTTTATTTTATTTTTTGAGCGATGTTGTACGCACTATTGAAACAACTGAAATCACTAATTGAGCAGTACTCGTTGCAAAGATCACTTTAAAACCTTCCGGTTGCGACAAGTGGCGCATGGGCGTTTTCTCTTTTTTCGTAGATCCATTTATTCAAAATATTTTATTTCTTGAACCGTGCGTCCAAATCTCGAACCATTTTCACCGTTGAATTCCTCGTGTCGAGATCTTCAAAACTAGATTCCATGTTGATAGGTTTTAATGAAAAAAAAATTCACGAAAGACGAAAAAACCGAACCGGGCGCACTTGTTTTTTCCCTTTCCGAAAAAGGCACGTCCGTGTCTCTCGCGAAATCACAACCGTGCCTATGACGGAAGCAAAACCACAACTCTCACGAAAGAGAAAAAAGAAAAGAGAAAACACGTTTGTTTTCCGTTTCCGAGGAGGCACGGCCATGACTCTCGCGAAACACAACCGTGTCTCTCGCGAAAGCAAAACCGTGACTCTCAAGGAAGAGAAAAAAAAAGAGAAAATGCGTTTTTTCCATTTCCGAGGTGGGACGGCCGTGACTCTCGCGAAAGCACAACCGTGCCTCTCGCGGAAGCAAAACCGTGACTCTCGCGAAAGAAAGAAAAAAACAGAAAACGTGTTTTTTTTCGTTTCCGAGAGGCACGGCCGTGACTCTTGCGAAAGCACAACCGTGCCTATCGCAAAAGCAAAACCGTAACTCTAACGAATGGAAAAAAAATAGAGTACGCATTTTTTTCGTTTCCGAGAGGCATGGCCGTGACTCTCGCGAAAACACATGCGGAAAAATAAAATAAAAAAAATCCGAAGGGAGCGTCCAGAGCGCGACACGTGGCGAATAACTGAAAGCGCGCCAAGTGGCGCTGATCACTGCGGGGCTCCCGAAGGAGCGCTCGTTAACCAGTTGCTTCATGAAACAACCCACGCTTGAATCCCCTCACGCCCTCATTTTATTCCTACCTTTTCCATTTCTGTATGCGCTAGTGGGCCGACCTGATTAGTCGAAATATTCAGCGACAGAAACCATCGATCTCGCTGAATGCGTGATATATCATGCGCCATGATCACCACAGCGAGTCCTAGCCACAGACCTATAGCCGGCCCGGTAACCATGTGCCATGTCATCCTAACATCACGCTGGCCTCATGCATGTTTTTTTTTCACTTTTCCTTCCTTTTTTCACATTTTTTTTCACATTTTGCTTTATTTTTACACTTCTGTTTATACTTCGAAATATTATAAATATATATGTTACCTAAAGGAATTTTATATTGAATTTTTTTTAAAATGAACATTTGAAAAAATATGTTAGGTAAGTTTGGTGACAATATGTTCGACAACTAAAAATATTAAACATGTGTACGTAAATTTTGTTCGACAATTTTAAAAGTCAGCCATTTCAAATAAATGTTAGTAAAATTTGAAAAATGTTTATACAATGTAAAGTAAATATGCGCGTATTTCCAAACAAATGTTTTCGTACAATCAAAAAACATACATTACATTTATGAAATGTTCACAAGTTTCAAAAATGACAATGTTTTGTATCACTGAAAAAGTATTTCAACAGGTATTCAAAAAATGGTAAACGTGTATTCCAGAAAAATGTTCACAACATGATTTTGTAAATATGTTAATTATGTATTTAAAATTATTAAAACATGTGTAAAAGAATGTTTTACATGGACATGAAAAATGTACAATGTGTGTGAAAAAACATATATTGAAATAAGTGTTCATCATGTATTTAGAAGATATTAACCGTGTATAAAAACTATTACTGTTGTATATGAAAAATATACAAGATGTATTTAAAATACATTAATATGTATTTAAGAAATGTTGAACATGTAAAAAATGTCCCAGAAGTATATGGAAAATGTGCATTGCGCGTGAAAAAACATAGAGACGTGTTGAAAAAAGTAGAAAGGAGAAAATCTAGATAGAAAAGAAAAAAAATCGAGAATAAAACAAAGAAAACTTAAAATAAACCAAAGAAATAAAAAGGAAAACCGAAATAATAAGAAAAAATCGTAAGAAAAAACTCGCTATAACAGTGAAAAAAAAAACAGAAAAGGACATAACACTACTGTGTTGGGCCGCCTGATAGCGCACGCCTGTAGGCAATTCCTAATAGGAATCGGTACGGGTGAGACATAGCTGCCGCACTCTATTCACGCGAAGGAGGGCCCGTTGCATCTATTTGATATTCCTATGGTAGCAGTAGCACCTGAGTAAGATCACAGCGAGTGGCCAAAGTATTCTGAAGTACAACTCAAAATATAAAGGCATTCTTGTGCGGATCTTGTTGGATGAAAATTGAAGAGGTTTTGTCACTAAAAATATACTACTCCCTCCGTTCGGAATTACTTGTCGCACAAATGGATGTATCTAGACATATTATAGTTCTAGATACATCCATTTTCGAGACAAGTAATTCCGAACGGAGGGAGTAGTAAATAGTTGCCAAAATACTGCATTCTTCACATTTACATACAAACCTTAGGCAAAGATAACGACCAGTTCAGCAACTGTCGGGACAACTGACATATATACTATAAGTTACCTAATGGTACTTTGATCGACAAATATATTTTGCTTTTTTCACATTTTTCCTAATGGTCATTTTTGGACAACTGACATAATAGTAGTATAGTGAGGGGACACAACAACACACACAACACAGCTACTCCCTCAGTAAATAAATATAAGAGCATTTAGATCTTATCTAAACGTTCTTATATTTCTTTACAGAGGGAGTACAAGATTACAACCCATAGTAGTTAGTGAACACCTGAACAATTTACCCGGCCATATCAACATTGATATCAATCAGGTTCAGTAACCACGGGCTCACGTAACACCAAAGTTTTAAATAACGCGTTAAGCCTCTTAGCGGCGGACCTCTTCTAAATGCTATAGCCGCGCTATAGCGGATTATTTAAAATGTTCGCTCATGTGGTTGGACAAAATGCATGTAGCGCGGAACCTCTTCTAAAAGCTGTAACGTGCTATAGCGGAGCTATAGCGGGCTATTTAAAACTTTGCGTAACACATCACACAACTGCTGAACTACACTGAAACTGGATCATGTACTACCTCACATGCCAACAGCCTCACACGTTCTGCAGCTCTGAACACACCTACCAGTCAACGGCTGTGTTTGTTTGAGCTTCGGTTTCAGCAGTTTCAGCTGTGGACTTGCTGTGCTGGCAAAACTGCTGTGCTGAGGAAACAGCTGTAGTGAAGGTTAGCTGTTTGGCAACGCAGCTGTGGAAACGACTGTGAGCTGGTGAAAACGCTATGTTTCAGGAGGAGGGGGGCGAACGTAGAGATATGTCATGCCTACGGTGGCATTTACGACATAATTATGACCAAACGCCAAAGATAGAGGGGCTAGGGAAACAGTTTTGGCCCAAAAGTACACCGAGACCAGCTTTAGGCTGTTACACTGAAAATCTCCCGAAACAGTTTTGGGTTGTGGTTCCACAGTTGTTCTAAATAACCTGTTTGTTTCAGCTTCAGCTTTTTTCAATCCTAAAACTGTTCCAAAAGCTGAAACAAACACAGCCGAGTCACCAAGAACAGTGAGATCTTTTTCTTCTGATAATAATGGAGTAGAACACTATGCAGGCATCACGAGATACACGCGGACATAATTCAGAGAACTTATGTGACTGAATAACCTTATTTCATTACTTTCATTAAATCGAAGTAGGTCGGGCCAAATGAATTTCAGAGTCTCGGAGTTGATTGACAGGGTATATGAATGAATGAATGGAAGGATGGGGGCTTATTCTGCTGGTGGATCAACAAGAAATTTCTAAGGCTGACCTTCTCGTGGTCACCGATTAATGGCTACTGCTACATGTACACAATTTGAATGGATATTTACACGGCAATATTGAATCGGGGGAGCAAAGAATGGTGTGGGCCGGAGAAAACAATGGCTTTGGTTGCAATCACAACCTTTTTCTAATCATTGTTCGGTAAATTTTCCATGTCCACACAAAAAGGAACATCGTGAGAAGCGTGGCCACCGTCGTCCAGAATATGATCAGCCATGACGGCATCGACTTCGGGAAGAGACCTGTTTCAGAAGCCAGCGACACGGTCAGCATGACAGAAGGAGGCACATGCTATCTGCGACCACCAAGAAAGAAACTGGACTAGTAGCACTCACCGTGTCCAAACTTGATGCAGATCAGAAGCTCTATGATGCATATAGCCAGCGAAAGCCAACAGAAAGACCCCACCTTCTTCACGGAGTTCCTGGAATCATTTATCACATATATAAGATGATTACTTTCAGCAAGATTGCCTCCATGTTTATGTGAATACGTAAGATACGCTATGAAGTATGCAAAGTTTAAAGCTAGTGGGTCAAACTTTGTACCTGTCCTGCAAATAGGTGTTGTATTCGCGGATGGTTGGTATCGCAATCAACCACCAAAGGACCAGTCGGTAGACAATCAAGGGATTCCGGGGAGGAATCCAGAGGCAGAACTTAAGAAAGAATGTGTTAAGTTCGATGGTCATGAAAATTACGCACAGGCTCAGCACTTGGATGAATCTCCAAGGGCCAAGCAGAGGGTACCACTCATCCTTGTCCCACTGTGCTGGTGTGAACTGGCCTAGTGTCCTTTTCACCTAAACAGAGGCAAAAGGTTGAACAAATGAACTCATGAGCAAGGCTAACGACATCAAGTCTAAAATAGAAAACTGATACGGCTCAAGAACATACAACTTCAAATAGAAAATTCGGATAGGTATAGCACAGCAAACCACAATCTAAACCTACACAGGCTGTTTGTATCTATATATATGCAAATGAAAACATTCAAAAAAGGATTTGCAGGACATGAGGAAAGAGTTTTAAGAATGTTAATTGTTATAAGCTGTACTCTGGGCTAGTAACCCACTAACATATCAGTTCTGTCAATGGCAGGTATGAATATGTGCAAGTATTACTGTGCTGGCAGCAAAATGCGTGTCCCTTAAACTGGAAGTATCCATCTTAACCAGAGTTTATGCATAAACTGACACTAACAGTTACATAGGTCAGCGGAAAAACAGTTACAGATTATTTCGTGTGGTTGCAGATAATTCATTATAAACTATACGAGATGTGAACTCTTGCACTGAAAAGTTTGAGCTTGTACATAAAGTAGTCCAGACAAGCCAAGGAATTATTTTAATTGACAGACTATTGAAGGAATTGCTCTGATTTCTCAGTAATTCTTGCCTTCGCTAGATTTTATCGTACTATCATGACATTGAGTAGGATAAAAGATAAGCTGCAGCTGATTGCTTTGCTGGGCAACTCATTTTCCTATACACAGATTAGTAATAGCATACCTTACTCATAATATTGGGCTGGCGACTCAAGCCAACCCATTCATATGTCCTCCCATCAAAATATCTCACAGTCTTCATGCCAGCCCAGATACCTGGATCACAGACAAGATGTCCCCATTCAAGAAGAGGTAAAATCCAGGAGGTAAATCTAACTATCTAAACAGCTAAATCTATTGAAGACAACGAACAAAACATGCATGCGGACATGTACCAAATGCAGGTAGTAAGTTCAAAATTCATATAAAGGTATTGTGTATATAGATAAAATAATGAAAACCACATAAAAACCTTACCAAACCAATTGCAGATCAATATGTCTAGAACAATGCTATCCCACCAGCATTCGTTAAAATTTGGCAACATATGTCGAAAAGTTAGCTGCAGTTCACACAACGTTACATAAGGGATCTTGTTTCAAGATAAAACTGAACACAAATGTAAAAAGTACATACCTCCATTAACTCAAAGCCAATTGATAACACCCATAGAAGTGGTTGGTTTCGTATCATTATAGCCTTTCCCCACCATCCAAGGATATGGGCAATAACAAACTCGTCAAAAAGGATGTCCTAGAAAAACCTATATTCAGATCAGTAACTTGAAGCATCTCCAAGATCATGATCAATCAGAGAAATACGACAGATCAAATTTGAACAAGGGTGGCAGGTTTGTGAATGAAGTCATCATACATAAACATTGTTAAACCTGCTTTTCGGATGATCAGGTACATAGATACGGCAGTCCGTTCCGTAGGATCTTTCAGGTAATTCTGTCACACAATGGTTCGAAAATTAAAGGTTTATACAACCTGAAGCTCCACTATTAGATCACATATGGAAAATGAACTGCCTTACCAACACCAAGGTCAGGGTGAAGATACTTCATGAACTGCCTAGCATCATCACGAGTCTGTAAAAAATGGAATAAAAGGAAATATGACTACTAATTAAATTATAATTTCTAAACATTGTTTTATCTGATTAGGATGGCCTGTTTGACCAATAAAACTCAAAACTACATACATGGAACAGATCATACTAAAGCAATGGTACAGTTGTTTAAATACAGTTTAAGTGCTATATTACACAACTAAATTTAGAAATTAACTAAGAGGACTAACATCTTTCTATTGGCATTTTGGCTACCCAATAGACAATACCTGAATATTTTGCTGTCAGGGAGTTTTCTACTGCATAAACAAGCTACCAGTATGATATAGAAAAGGTATACCCTGGCTTTTTTCTCTATTGATTCTTACTCTCTTTAGCATCCTATGTCCATAACTCCATATTAAACTGTATTCACTTCAAGTTGTAATAATACAGTTGGGCACTTGGTATTGGCACTTTATGTTATGAATACGTTCTTGCAAGATATTCGAAGTGCCAAGAAATGTAGCCATTTTTTTAAATCAGTGCAATGGCATATATTTATTTCATGATGAGGCTAAGTACTAGGCAGAATGCAATTCCCCATGTTTTCAGCAAAAAAAAAAAACTGAGACTTTTTCACCATTAATTAGCAATGTTTTCGACAGGTTCATGTATCAGAAGAATCAAATAGCATAAAGATTTATTCTAAACAAGATATTTAAAACTGTACTTGCCTGAAAAAGCAAAAATGTGAGGGCCACAAGGTAAACAACTGCCATCCCATGGACCAGGCGCCAAATTGCAGGATGTGGTCTGATGAGCACACTGAATCATAATGGAAGTAGCTGTCAGTAAATGTCTGCACAAACCCTAGTGGCTTCTGGAACACAATTTATGGAGAAGGCTGCAATGATCAATGTTTGATTTTTCTACAGGGAGCAGAAAAGAAGTAATGCTTTGCTGTCCGGGCGGTATGTACTCTTTCAGTGCTACTACAAACTGATATATCAGGAGAAGGAGACATGTCTCTATATCATATTCACAAGCTGAAAGATTGAGAAATTCAAATGAAATATAAAGCACACTGCACATACAAATATACTTAATTCATATCTACATGCCCAACCATACAAAATAAGACTCAGAAATTCGGGTGCATAGTTTCTGCAACTCACGTTGAAGGTGCCTGAAGAAAAGAATAAGCCAAGAAAACAGCAATCATCGCAAAGACACCCCTGTTGACAAGATAAAAATATATACATGAGCACTCAGATTTGCCCAACTCAAAATGACTAAGAAACAATAATTTTTCCGCCATAACATAAATAAAAAATACCTTTTTACAGATGAGACACGGTCAGCAGAGAAGCTTCCTTCTGGATTAAGAGCGCCACTTGCCCAACTGATATTGAATTGTAAAACAAGTGCCCATTAAACATACAGCTGTTGTGCAATTCTTTAACTAGTTATTTTTTTGCAGTGATCTCAACAATGGTAAAATGCCACAGTAGGTCAACCATCAGCAATGTATTACTGACAACATTGTGATAAGAATCTCTCTAGGAAACTAAAAATAACCCCACAGGTAAAAGAGATCCAGCAGAAGCTCACATTAAAAAGCAGGTTCCCATCAGTAACAATGAGATGGTCCGCGGCCTGTACGCCCACGCGGTCCAGGGATCAACTTCGCCGAAATTATTGGGCGGTTTTACGCCATTGCACCCTCTGTCGATATACTCTCTTGCAGGCTTGTGACGACCGTTGACCTCCATGTTCAACAGCAACCTTGGCAAAAATCACCACCTGCAAAATATCCATGGCAGCATACAAGATCAATCAATACATGGTCTTACTGACTCTTCCTACAAATGAGTAGTGGGCTGCTAAACGACGCACAGCATCCAGTGAGACAAACAAGTAGCAACTGAATAATGTGCCGGGAGCTAGAATCTGACGGCATCAGGAAATGATTGAGCAGAGCACATCTGGAGATAAGCACTTGAGGCGAGAAGGAAAAAAAAAACTAAATTCAGCATGAACACGTCCTCTGAAGCAAGCAGCAATGCTCGGGCGTTTGTGTGGCTCTGGTTGCTCCAGGATAACAAAAAGTGGGTGGTGTGCTGTGCTGTGCTCCCTGCTGCCTTCAACCAGAGGGCGGCTTCATGCCGAAACAGAGGAGGGCAGGAAGAAGAAGAAAGGCGTTGGAACTTGAGAGGGGGACGCGATTGGCTGGGCGAGGAAACAAATTCAGAAGAAAGAAACAGAGCGCTATGCTATGATTCACTAGGTAGCTAGCTACAGTGGAGCCGTACGGCCGGCTCCAAATTAAGAAAACGCAAAAGCTAAAAGGCAGCAGCTTTCCGCAATGCCGTCCGTCCGTCCGTCCCAGCCAGAGAGGGAGATCTAGACGGCGTGCCGGGTGGCGGCGCCCAGGGGCCGTGAAGGCCAGCAGTCACATACCTCGAGGGAGGCTCAACGGCCGGGCACCGCGGACGTGCGGGGCAGAGAGGCGGCGGCGGCGGCGGTGCCCCGGGGAGGGAGGGAGGGAGGACGGCGGCGGCGCGCGCGCGAGAGGCGTCGGCGGCAGAGCGGTAGCGGGGGATTTAGGGCGCGTTGGGGGGAGATTGATCCCGGTTCTTGCAGTATAAATAGGTGATTAGTGGTATGAGGGGAGGGGGGAGGGGAGGAGAGCGGCGCTGGCAAACTTTGACGACGGGAGGGGAGATGCTTGGAGGTGAAGGGGAGGGCTCCGCCTTTTGCTTTGGCTGCTGTGTTTCGGACCCAAGACGGGACGGGAAGACCCCTCTCTCTCTCTATCGGCCGTGTGGGCTGTCAAGGCCCCCGTGTGGCCGTGCCGATACCCTAAGAGCATCTCTAGCGGACCCGTATAACGCCGACTCGTAAAACGTGTATACAGTTCGTGGAAAAACGGCTTTGCGGGCGGCGGTAGAATCAGACCCCGTAAAACATACATGTAAAAAAGGATATCCGCGGAATATGTTTTTTTATGGATCGGTTTTGCGGGGTCTGTTCAGGCGCCGCCCCCACCGGCCTGTAATTCCGAATTTACAATTCAATTTCACACATGAAAATACATTTCTTTGCTTTTTTTATGCTCTTCAACATTGGATACATAGCAATTCACCAAATCTTTGCTAGAATAGCAAGATCGAAGAAAATAAAAACCACACTTATACGTTTTAGAAGATATCCAACTTCCATAACTGCTCCCAATAGTTGGAGCAATATCTTCTCCATGTATTCGTTGTTGATCTGCGGATTGTTGATCTTGCATTCTCCATTCTTCTTCTTTGGTTGTGAAGAAGTATACCTGCATGCGGCGCTGGGGCTTTGCCGGGGCTACGCGGGGTGCTCCCCAACCAATCCATGGATTGGCGCAGCCACCGGTCGCCGCGTCGAACAGCCGCCGATCTGCAACTTTCCGGCCCGCCGACGCAGGAGGAAGTGGCAGAGGGAAAGCTCAGGCGTGTGACGGCCCTCCGGCGTGACCCCGTTGGCTAGTTTTGGTCGGAATTGTAGGCGGCGGCCGACGGCGGGGGTGGGAAAAGCGCGGGGCGAGGGGGAGAGGGGCGACGATGGGTGGGGAAAAGCGCAGGCTGAAATGCCCCCCCCCCCACCAACGGCTCCCGCTATATACAGGGCACCGACAGGCCGGGGGGGGGGCGCGTTTTCGCGGCTTGGCACGGGAAATATGCCGTGCCCCGCAAAAAAATTACGGGCCGGACGCGTTTGCGTTGTCTGGCCGGGCACGATATTTTGCGCCGACCCGTATTTTGGCAGTTATTAGGCGGGTCGCGGCATTATACAGGGTCTGCTAGAGGTGCTCTAAGGGGGGAGTGCTACGCGTCGGCCGGCGGATCTTTTTAAAAGATCCACCGTCTCACTGTCGATCTAAGTTACACGGCATACAAATTATCTTTACACTAAGAGTGTTGTTTCAGAAACAACGGTGACTATTACAACAAAGAGCTTTGTTTCAGAAATATATGTGACTATTGCAACAAAAAGTTTTATTTCAAAAGCATTGATGCATTGTCAAAATCATTTCTGTGTATGGTGCCTCTTTGCAACAAGAGCTTTGTTTCAGAAACACCGCTGACTATTGCAACAAGAGCTTTTTGTAGAAACAATCTCCCCGAAAACCGTCGTTCATCACGAGCTTCACATGATGGTGGTGAGGGGAAGGATCGGCGCCACCCGTTCCCGCCTTCGCGCCGCCGCCAGCGAGCACCAGACCTCCAACCAAAGTCATCTTGCGCACCATCATCATCTTCCTTCTGTTTTCTCCATCTCTCTATATCTCTTGCTGCAGGAGCGTCGTTTGCCGCTGCCGTCGTGGGTCTAGGCTGTGAAGCTCGCCGCCAACCCCACCGGACCTTGCGGAGACGAGCCCCCACCGCTCCCGTATTTCCCCACCTCATGACCGCGGGTCATCCTCATCGGATCCGGCTAGATCCAGCTGGAATCCTCGCTGTCGTCGCGCTCCTAGCCGCACGTGTCTCCGCCCCCGCGGCTCCAGGGCGTCCTTGCCTCCTGCCTGCGCGCCATCCTCATAAGATCCGGCGAGATTCCTCGCTGCCATCACCCTCCCAACTGCACGAGCCACCGCTGCTGCAAAAAGCCAGGCAGTTGCAAAACTCTCTTTTTCGAAACAAAGGCTCACTTGTAGAAACACATGGAGACAGGGGTTGCTCTCGTCCATCAGATCAACAGGCGATCTGACGGACAAGGAGTCGGCGGACGCACCCGCGCGATCGGTCGGCTCAAGGTAATATTTTCCCATGCCCTAATGGGATATCTTTTGACAAAAAAGTGTTGGTGCTCAGAATGAATGAACGTTCACCGGAAGGGATGGCAACTGCGAACGTTTCGATGACGACGGTAACTGTCGTGAGGACGGGGAAACATGGCAACTTTTGTTTGAAAGCATGGCGATTTCCTGGCGAGAAACAGGATTGCAGCGGAGTTGCCTTTCTTGATGAGTAAAATTGTTATATCCGGTCAACACAAATTGACATCTAAGTCGTTCGCAAATGTCATCACTCCGAGCGAACGTTCCCTGGCTACTGAGGTCCAAAATGTATGATCTGCTCCACATGTAGCTCATCAAGGAGCCCTTTCAGAAAAGAAAAGAAAAAGGACATTAAGGAAGGCATTAAAACCCTGGTCCGATTAGGTTCTCTCTTCCCTCCTCTCTTGGGATGGCGTGGGCGTGCTTCAGTGGCTGAATTTATCGATTGTGTCTCTCACCGATGAGAGTGGTGCAACACTAAAGAGTTCGATTACGGTTTGGCGAGAATCTTGAGGCCAATGGTGTTGGCCGTAATTTCTCCTCTGATTAGGTTTTCATTATTATTACGGGTTTAGTTGCCACGATTATTTGGTCGTATATGATATTATTACTACTCCCTTTATTCCATAATAATATAAGACATTTTTTGACATTCACTAGTATAAAAAAAATCTTACATTATGGGACGAAGGGAGTAATATAGCTTGCAAAAACGTCTTATATTTTGGGACAGAGGGAGTAATATAAGACATATAATTACAAAACAAAAAGTGTGTTTCATGTCTCCTTGTGGAAATGGGCATGGTCGGGTTTGAAACACATGTAAGAAAGCGAGACTAAAAAATCATTTAATATTTTCCCCTCTTCTGCAACTACGGAAATTTAAAATCTCTTTGTACACAAGTTGTCTTTTAGTATGTGCACAGGTTATGTTTTTATGCAACAACACTTCATTTTTTATGAATTTTAAATTTATAATTACTGTTTAAAAAATTGAAAAAAATACACCATTATTAGTAGGCTTAGCACATTGGAAGAAACAAAGTTGCAATTTTAGTTAATTTAATCTTTTTTAAAACCTGCTATTAAGAATAAATAAAATTAGTGCACGGTAAAAAACAAAACAAATTACAAAAATATTCCATTTAAATATTTTGATAAACTCACATCCTATATCAAGAATGTGATATTATTTGGCTGGGTGAATATGTAAATTGAATTTATAGTCATGTACACACAAAACACATAAGTCAAGACTCACAAATGGACCAAGAATTCCACAATATCAAATTAGGATATGTAAGTGCTCTACAAACAATAGTGTCTCTTTTGTATATCAAAAGGAACAAAGTTTCAATTTTAGTCAATTTCATCTATTCTAAGTACCTGCCATTAGAACTAGATAAAATTAGTAGACGTAAAAAGCCACTTACAAAAATCTCTAATTTAAAATACTTACATGAAACTTACATTCTAAACTAACAATGTAATATTGTTCGGCTTGGTGAAATAAAAAATGTATATTAAATGTATAGTCATGTGCACATGTAAACATAAGTCAAAACTCACAAATGAATCAAAAATTCCACAATATAAAATCAGGATCTGTTGGTGCTCTAGAAACATGTATTCAAATGTCTCTTCAATGTATATCAGAAGATATTAATGAATGCATAAATAGTGTGTCTTTGTCGTAAGGCTGGAAAATAAAGACGATAATTGGGGCTTCTGTGGAGCAATGTAGCTGAAAAAACAAAGAAATACACTCTTTGTTGGTTCATTTTGTCCACATTTGTCGGGCATAGTCCTCTGAAAAGGCACAATTACTTGTCGACAAGTCGCCCGCTAACGAAATGAGGTTGCAACTATCTGGTAAGAGTTTGACCATGTAAATAACTTCTATATTTGAACACTCGAAGGAATTCTAACCCATCGAGTCGCTTTACACACGTGCTCCGGTGATGGGTCATCGTATTCTGCGAAATTCGATAGGTGTACCTTGGTGCCTATAACCATAGTGGGAGGAATATCCTCTATCAATATGGTTCGATGTGTCTTAAATATGAGTCCCCTCTGTATTCTAATGATGTGCCTCACATTTGACAACAAGGGGCCATCAAACACATTCGAGTCAATCATACCCGATTTTGCTTTATTAGATTGCTTCACAGAGAAAACGTGAGATTGTTTCCTAGATGTTGGAGCAAATGAAAAATTTCATATGAAACCCGGTGCAAATAAATCCTAAGGGAAAAATCAGATGGTTTGCAAAGGGCATTTTTAGGGTCTTTTGCAAAAGGCATTTCGGTGGACAATACTTCCATCCAGTTCTTTCAAACGGTATTTGCACAACAAAGGCACTCGACATGTTAAAAAAATATGTTCAAATTATTTTCTGCCTTACAACGAGACTATATCATGACCATCATAATTTAACAAAAAATAATAATACATGCTCCACGAAAGTACATTGCAAAATATATTAAGATGTGGCAGGGATGACTGGTGAGTGGCAAACCATAGATGTTGGGAGTAATTAATCTTCATACATATGGTCCCTCTAGAATAGTTATTGGGTCACATGGCACGACCTAGTACGCACAGCTGGATGTGTCGACTCACATTGTGTTCTTTCCTGAAGTTCCTACATGCACCATCTTTTTTGGGTAGTTAGCTATATACATACTCTTCCAGGCATTAGGGTTAATGTCATCTTAATTTATGAGTGCGCGATATTAAAACCACGATGTCTATGTACAAAAGGACCGAGGCATTATGCCGATGCTCTTTCGAAATAGGCAGAGTTTCTGCCGGTTGCTAGAAGAAAGAAAGAAATAATAAAACAGACGCATCGTTTCTGAAAATCGTCGCCGTTTTAATTTTTGAGATGAAAATGGCGTCGTTTTGCATGCATGAAATTCATGGCACCAATGATTGGGCAGGAGTCGCTCCTCCAAGGCTTTAAAATGGGAGGGTCAAGCAAGGGACCAGAGGAGAGACTGAAGTGAGAGGCATATATTGCCTTGTCAGTGAGTCACCCACTCGCTCACAGAGGGGTGGGCCAGCGAGTCCTCCTCCTTCGTGCATGGTACGTACTCCTTTGTACTGCTAGTTAATGCGTGCCCTAACCAACGACAAGATATAAACAAACAAAGCAAAATGAGCGAATAATAACAAACGTCTTCTGCTGCCCTTCTCCTAAATAAATGTGGCCATGTACTGTCACCAAATATGCTCTCGTTTCTCCTTTGATAATAAATTGCTCACACCCTGTAGTACGCCTAGTCCAGCACTCGGAGAATATTCCTCCTCCTCCTCCTCCTGCTCAATTATCTATCATCAATTGTTTGGGTACGGGTTGGATTTTCGGTGCCAACAGAAATAATAGTTTATGTCTGCATTTTTGCATGAATGCACATAGGAGGTTTTTACCTAACATGAGTGACACCATAACCATAATCTCCAACTTCTTCGACGTAGGCATTGGTGTTGGTCCTATATGACTCTACTGTTGCCGATATGTAGGTTTTTTTATCTTCTTTTGTCAGACTGTTGGTGTTTGGTTGTGTGCATCTTAATTATGTAGGGGCCAAATTTTGCTCGTTATGCTTTGTATCCGCTTTATGCTACATCTAGAGCTAACAAAAACACCTTTTAACAAAATTATCAAGGACCTTAACATCAACTCAACTCCAGTTCACAAGGTTACAGAAAAAGAAGAAAACTTCAGTGCACGAAAACAAACAAAAGATGGATGTTCAAGAAATCGTTAACTGGTAGCCGCTCGCTCGGTTTAGGAGTAGCGATTAATCGGTGAATCGGCCTTTTAACTGGATTAATCGATCGGCCATTAATCGGTAGATTAAATAGGAACTTGTCAAGATATATCTACATATTTTTATGTATTATACCATAATATCATGCTGCCAGCCATATAGTATACCTAAACATGTTGCCATACATGTATGAAAAGCATAGAGAGGAGGTAAAATTATTAATCATAGCTATTAAGGAGAGGCATGGGGTTGGAAGGGGTCACAGGCCAAAAATTGGGGCTTTGTTTGCCCATCCGTTAATGGCCCAACAAGGATTAATCGGCATGACAACGTATTAATCGGTCTAACTGGCCAATTAATCGGTCTGATAAGTTAACGAGGCGAATAGGTGTTATTCGATTCGGCCACGCTATGAGTAGCAATTAACTGGACCGTTAACTGATTAGTCAGGTGAGTTATTGAACAGTGAGTAATATAAGTCCATAAGAGCAGAGGTGGAGAGCTTGACTGCAATGTCGGGGGGAGGGGGGCAGAAGCAAAACATACATATGTTTGTAGGGGCTAATAAAAATACTTTGTTCTAATTATGCCTCCTAAAAAAATCCTTCTGGAATTTGTGTTGGGCGGGGGGGGGGGGGG
>LR738711.1:902340-916845 GCA_902687465.1 Secale cereale
GGGGGAGGGCACAGCCCCCTCAGCTATACCCATAGCTCTGCCACTGCATAAGAGCATCAGAAACTGGACTCGTCAAACGCCCCTGGACTTCCGGGGAAAGAGCCCGGTCCCGACATTGCAACCCAACCAGACACCCTATACTCGGCCCAAACGTCTAGGCTATCCGGCACCCCCTAAACCCAGCCCAATATGTGGGGCCGATATGAGGCGGTCTGGACGTGACCGCACGTCGGAGCGGCCCACCCTGACCCCATAAATATTCTGTCCCTACTCGCATCCCGGATCAAACTCTTGCCACTCCACTTCACTTCCAGACCGCTCCGCTCCACCGCCCCAGCTCCTCTCCGGTGATCTTCGGCCGGCATGTCGGACGGCGGATCCGAGTCACGAAACTCTGGATCATCGACTCACACCTCATCCCCCGCGGGGATGACGAGCTCCATTGTCAGAGTCGCTCATGCAGGAATCCATTGCCTCCATGCAAGTGGGGCTTGGATCCAGCGCCGCCGCCGCACGAAGTGCGTGACCGCAGCGAATCATGATGTGGCGAGCGGCTATAGGCAAAGGCCGCCCAACAGGATGGCCCCGGGATGGCCGCGTAACTTATGTGGTAGCTCCTCGTCTTCACAACGTTGGGTATTGAATACGAGGTCAACGACGCAAATGTGCACGGTTATAGATGCTTCGGCTACGGCAGAAAACCCGAGGCCGAGGCTCGACGTGCCCGCTGTGAGGGGGCTAAAGGCGTGCTGCACCGCGGAGGGCGAGTCACACTGTGCCCCATCAGAGAAGCCCGCGAAGGCCAAGGGCGCAGGTATCATCTGTGTCTGCATCGTGGCGAAGTGGCAAGCCCGGGCGGCATGTGCCCTCGCACTGGAACAAACTTGGGTAGTTTGTGCCCTCACCAGACTGCCCCACAAAGAGGACGACGATGCATGTGCCGTCTCCGACACCTGCAGCTCTGACGGCAAGCAGATTTTTCTCGACCCGGATTGCGTCTTCAATTGCTACATCGACAAAGAGGACAAGGGGAAGGAAAAGGGAAAGGGCAAGGGCGGCCGTGGGCGAACTTCCTCTATAGCCATAGATACTTTGGTAACCCTATGGTATGTATGACTCACCTACCATGTCCTTTAATCTACGTGTTGATCTATATGAACTTTGGTGTTATGTTTACGTTTTATGAGATTGTATGGATTTGAAGGTTTGCATACGATAGCTGTGGAGGCGGACAAATGAGTGTCAGCAAGCGCGTCCGCGGATGTTTAGGGGGTCAAATTAGACAAGTTTGGTTGTAGATGCCCTAGCCCTCCATTATACTAAGGAAAGATACCCTGAGCCAGTACAATTTGAGTTTGAGTCTAAGTTAACGTTTGATTAACTTTGTGTGTTCTTAAATACAAAGTTTCTTCAGAAGGAGACAAATATTGTTCGGTCAAACAACTGAGTTGGATCCATGGTCAGATTGACAGGAAAAAACTTAAATCTGAAGAAACGAATAGTCAAGTGGTGAGTGCTAGGTGAAATGAACACTGACCAAGTCTTTGAGTGACGACAAAGGGCCTTATTTTAATCTGAGGATCCAGTTGTTTCAGTACAGACAAGAGCCTTTTCTCATGCCGACAAGTGGAGCCCACCCATTACCATACTACTACCATTTTTCATACTATTTTACTTTCATTGGCTCTTGCTGGATCTGACGGGACAAAAATGAGATTGATCAGATTGTTGGCCTCTTGGGGCGTCATTGGATTAGGCACTGGGTATCATGTCTGCTAATGCCGCTACTAATTGAGCAGTTTCTCCCTGTATTTTTGCCACAATAATATAGGGTGCATGTGCCCATCTGGTCTGCTGGTGGCTGGCAAAACTATAATACTCTTCATCAAAATATTAGTTCAGGATTAGCTCATGATTACAAAGTGTCTTCTCTCTCTTAATTTTGAGCACAAAACAATGTAGAATCTATATGTGCTATGCTAACTGCATGCATGTGCAGCTGTGTATGAGTAAGCTAAGCTTGTGCAGACGATCAGGATTGGGCGGTGGCTGCTCCATAAATAATTTCAGGCGATGCAGCCGGGCAGCATGCAGAGCAGTACATTCATGCTCTCATGCAAGCACTCGAGCTGCTAGCTAGCTCCATATCTTCTCAGGCCAATCTCTGCACGTACGTACGGCCACTGGGTAGTCCAAACACAAGGGAGCCAAGGCCCATTCAAGTCATTCCACTGCAACTGCTGCAAGACATGCATGGAAGGCCTTTCAGGTCACCATTATTACTACCCCCATGGCAGCCAAGGAGCTACTAGCTGGCTCGACTCACTTGAGCAAGAATGTAGTATCAGTTAATGGCTCTGCCTGCCTTTCCTGCAGGTTTTTCGTACCTCACTCTGAAATCTGAATCTCACTTGCCTTCTTCTCCATGCTTCAACTGATTTTCAAGTAACTATAATCTCACAAGCAGTAGTAAAATTTGTCTTTGACTACAGTGCAATTATACATTTATACTGAAGATGGGATGACCGGAGAAATCTGAATTATGCATGCATGGCATCTCATCCAAGGATTTGGATCCCGAGCAGTCATTTTTTCTCATGGGGCACCGAGAATCACGGTTACCGTGGTAACCGCGAAATACCGCGAAATACCGTTCAAATTTCGTACGAAATTTGAAAATTGAATTTGAATTCAAATCCTTTTTTACCATCAGTTCGAGGTTTCGAATCCCGCAGGGGCCATATTTTGCTCATGTATCCCTTTTTACATGGAAAAAAGGGTGAAAAAAGTGGTCTAGGGCGTTACTCGAACCCGCGCACGGATAAATCAACGAGAAAGCCAGCGCTTAGCCAGTACACCACCGCTGCTTCTGTGCTCTGCGTGAGTTTCATGGCTATTTAACCATACCCTTTACATTCAAATTTAAAATTTTCAAAAGATTTCGAGTTTTTTTGCTCGGTACATCGATTTCTCGTGGGGTAACGAGAAATGCGGATACCGCCCGGTATCCGAATATCTCGCTCGGTACCCAAAACCATGATCTCATCTCATCAAGTTAAGGGCATCTCACGAGCCAATCTATAATTGGATGGTTAGGAGGACATGGTATCTCAGCCCACTAGAGTTTAAGTCCTAGACTTGACACCGGTGTTTGCATTTCTCTGGATTTATTTCAGGCCTCCCGGTGATGTCCGTTCAATCGGAGGAGACGTTTCGGTCACCTACGAAGACATGTGCGGTGACTTCATCAATCTCAAGATGATGTGCCGGCACAGTCTCCGGAGATGCTAATAGGGATAGGGTGTGCGTGCGTGTGTTCATATATGTGAGTGTATGTGCGTATGCATGAGTGTCTGCGTCTGTACTGTGTAAAAAAAGTTAAGGGCATCTCCATAACGAATCCTCAGACCTCCAGCAAGCATTCAGACTGAGCTGTCCGAACACAATTTGCCATCCAATGGCTTCCTGAATCAGTTCGCGGACCAGTTCGGACGGTCGTTTTCCCGTAAACTGAAAGCAAACTAGCGGGGCTTTGTGGGAGTCCGGACACCAGCCATGCAGGACTCCGACACCCTCAGCTCACCCATAACCCCGCCTGTACCCCGCGTCTCCATCCTTCCCTCTTTCTTTGCATCCGCTTTCTCCCTCGTTCGTGCCGTCGCTCTACCACCCTGACCCTCTGCCAAGCCCCTGCCAAAACTCAGTGTCCTCCGCGACCTCCACCTCTACATCAGGCCTCTATGCTGCTTGTCCTCCGATGCCGGTCCACACCTCTCGCCCATACGCTACCGCACAGGTACCATCCGCCCCTACGGTAGTCACCATGCCCAACAAGTGTTTGGTGAAATGCACATGCTAATTTTGTTGTCCCTTCTTTGAGGCAATGGATTCGGACATGGAGTACATATACGAGCACTATGTTGAGGTGTCTGAGGACTCATCCGATAAGGAGGACTATACAGATGAAACAACTATGATGCATGCGGTCCTTGCAGACACGGAGAAAGTGGAAGAGCATGTTCTCAATTTCAAGGGGGCGATGAAGGGTCACCGGGTGCTCAATAGGAATAGGGCACGGGGACATTTGACGCTGATGGATGACTACTTTACCCTTGATGACCTATTTGCTGACAATTTTCACCGACGCTTTTGTATGCAAAAATTATGTCTTCGATCGCCTCTACCATGGCGTTCGGTCCTTTGAATAGTACTTCATCTTGAAGAACGATGTCGTTGAAAGGATTGGATTATCTGGTTATCAGAAATACACGACCCCATTGTGGATGCTTGCATATGAAACAACCACATATTCGTGGGACGAACACCTCGAGATGCCTGAGAGCACATGCGGAGACGCCATGGTCAGATTTGCTACTGCGATGGTGTCGGTGTTCGGACGTCAGTCTTGAGAGAACCAACTGCACATACACCGAGAGGATCTTGGCAATGTCTGAACTAAGATGGTGGCTAGGTTTTCTCGGATCTCTTGATTCCATGCATTGGAGATGGAAGAACTCTCCAAAATCTCTACAAGGGGAATATCATGGCCATGTTAAGAAGCCCATCATCATCCTTGAAGCAGTTACATCACGTGATATTTGGATTTTTCATGCTTTCTTTCGCATGCCCGCTCTCACAATGACACCAATGTGCTGCATGGGTCTCCATTGTTTGCTAGGCTGGCTGAAGGGATAGCTCCTTCTTCCAACTATATTGAATGGGCATGAATACAATATGGGCCCTCCACCAGCTACCTTTGTCGGACCATCTCTAAGCCAGTTGGTCAGAAAAGGTCTCACTTTTCCCAAATACAAGAGAAGGATGTGGAGAGGGCATTTGGACAGCTCCTGGCCCGTTTTTGCAGTTGTTTGTGGATCTGCTAAACAATGGGATCCGAAAACCTTGTGGGAGGTGATGACATGTTGTTTGAGCATGCACACCATGATCATGGAGAATGAGCCTGAGGATGTTGCCACAACTCTTAAGTTCGAAAACATGGGTGATCCTATCAAACTTCCAAATCAGAACTCAGCCACGTTTAATTTGTTTGTCCAAATGCATCAACAAATTCGACATTGAGCAAATCATGAGAAACTCAAGGAAGATTTGATTGAGCACTTGTGGGAGGTTAAAGGGGGACAACTGGAACATATGTGCTAGTTGAATTTAAGTTTGAACTACGTTATTTCGAAAACTTTGTCGGATTGTAATATTAAAGTTAGAACTACTATTTGATATATGGTTATTTTGATCTTGCGGACTTCAAAAAAAGGGGCGGAAGATTAGCTTTGGATGATGGCTCCCGCATCAGTTTCCGTGGATTGGTCCCCATCGACTCGCGGACGTATACGGTCTCCGATTTGATGGTCAACGTTGGAGATGCCTAACATTATCTCCTCCCCTATCGCATGGATCATGGGATGTTGTTATAACATCATGGGGCCTGTTTCAGTGAGTGTACTAAAGCAGAACTCTAAGAGCAACTCCAATGGGGTGACCTATTTTGTCTGCCTGCGTCCGTTTGAACCGGCATAGACAAAAGTGGAGGCCCCAACGCGCCGACCCAAACCCAAATCACGTCTGCTTCGTGTCCTTACCGACACATTTGCGGCCGAAATGCATCGGCGCGGACGCGAAGCGGACGGCATGCGCGCCCTCTCGGTGTCCGCCGCGTCCCCACCAGGCGGTCGTCCAACTACCCAGCTGCCAGTTTGGTCAGCTTAATTTATGACGACCGCCCACCTCGGGCCCACGCGTCAGCGATGGCGGTCGTCCTTTTTAAGCTGATTCTGCGGGGGGTGTCTTCATCCGCTTCCATCGTCTCCATCTCGCTCCCCCGTCGGCGGCAACCCTAGCCACCCTAGTCAAGCCAGATGGGGATCTTCTCCGGCCTCGGCAACAGCAGCAAAGCCAAGGGCAAGGCCCCCGTCATCCCTTCTCCCCATGAGTTCCCCCCGCCTCCGCCGGCGCCAGCTCGCCGGCCCGGCCGATGCAGCGCGTCAACGTGCCAGTGCACCAGGGGAGTGGCACTGGCAACACCGTGTGCCTTTCCCGTACCCAGACGTCACCCTGCCACACGACTTGTATTTGGATCCAGAGAGGATCCCAGTGCCGGCGGTGCCGCGGTCGACTAGGGCGCACGCAGAGGAGGTGCGGCTCCGGCGGGCGCTGCTGACACTGGAGCAGCGCAGCAACACAGCGTAGGCCTCCGACTCGCCCAACTGGGCTCGTTGGTTCGCTTTCGAGCACAAGGAGGCCAGTCGGCGCGGCGTCTACGAAGTTGGTCGCGGGTCGCCGCCCCCCCCCCTCATCGTCCGCGACGAGGGCCAGGAGGCGGAGGCCGCCTACCAGGCGGCCATGGCGGCCGTCCTCCGAGAGTGCAAGGAGGAGGAGCGTCGCCGGGAGGAAGAGGAGGCGGCGTACAAGGCGGCCATGGCGGAGGCCATGGCCCTCTCTGCAGCGGGTGACTGCGTCGTGCCGCCGGTGGCCCTGCCTTCCCCCATCAAGGCCGAGCCAGAGCCGGAGCCGACCCTCATCGAGCACTACTCATGGACCGGGCGAGTGCGCGAGTGGGTCAGGGCTCCACCGGTCTGGATGGGGGCGACGCCGGCGCAGGAGGCGGCGTACCTCGAACATTGGCGCCAACGATGGCTAGCCGAGGAGCGCCGCCACGTTGAATACCTCGAGATGCTCGAACGGGACGCCGAGGAGGAGCAGCAGGAGGCCGAGGAGGAGGCACGCCAGGCCATGCAGCGGCAGCACATGAAACGGAGGCACATCCCGCGCCCGACATCAACGCCCTCTGGAACACGATGTTCCCCTAGGCCGGCCCTGCGCCTACGCTCATCGACCTCACCGGCCCCGACGACGACGACGACGCCGCCGCCGCCTAGGGCAGCGCGCTGCCTCGTAGCTACCTTTTTTATGTTAGATGTGGACGCGTGGACTATTGCCGGCCTTCGTGTCCGGCTTTTATGTTTAATTAAATGTTTATTTTTATGTTTTTTGCGCGCCGTCAAAACGGGTCGGGTCAGCATTGGACGCATGCGCCGACCCAAATGTGCAAGCAGACGTTTATATTTACCAGGCTGACCCAAACGGACAAATTCGCCGTGCGTTTGTAGTTGCTCTAACATTATTATCTTTGGACCTCAATAAGCCCCGAACGTTCGGGATTTAGGCATACTAATCCGAACTATTTTCATGGCAACTTTAATTAAGACGATGATGAGAAAACATGGCGATTTTCTGACAAAAAATCAAACTGAAATAAAGTTGTCATGTGTTAACAACTACAGTTGCCACCTCGCAGCAACTAAAGTTGCCATCAGAAAACGTTCGGGGTCACATGTTTAAAATCCGAACGTTCGGGATTTATCTATTCCGTTATCTTTTGCTAGAGCAATCCCTTATGGATCATTTATCAATGGAAAACGTTTGGATACGGTGCGCCGGCGGAAGCTTCGGCCGGTCCAGTCCACGCGCGCACGCGCGATCCACTCGCGAGCAACCACGTGGCGCGGATCTCGCCCCATCCTCCTGCGTTGTCCCGCGGATCTCGCCTCATCCCCGTCTCCCAGCTCCCTGGATCTCGCCCCATCCTCGTCTCCTGCGTCCATCGTTGCAGCACGCATCGCCGGTTGCAACTCCCACGCGCCTCGTGCTTCTGCCTCGCCGCCGACGAGCCGGGCGGCGATGGGCGACACCATAGGCTTCTGCAGAAACCATCGCATCCCGTCATGTTGCAACCGTTTTACAAAAAGCTTCATCCCCTTGATGGAAAGCTTCAACCGGATGTAGAGAAAGCTACAAGCTGTCAGCGCCATCGCCGAAAGCTACAACCCTTGACATGAAATGCTACAACCTTTAATGAAAAAAGCTTCAACCGAAACGACACAAAAAGCCTTGACCAAACGCTGCTAAAAAGAAAATAGCTACAACCATTGATAGAAAAGCTTCAACCGTAGTTGGAAAAAGCTCCAACCATTGAGAGAGAAAGCTATAACTAGATACTATGCAAATCAGAAAAGTTTCAACCGCTAACATAAAATGCTTCAATTGTATGTGTGAAAAGTTTCAACCGGCGACTGGCGACGGGGAAAGCCACGAGCGGTGCCGGGTGTGGGCATGTTGGATATGCTACATTGCTTTTGTGTTGGAACCGACATTTTCTTTTGCTACGACCGTGTGACATTTTTGCTTCAACCATGTGGATTTTTGCTACTACCGTCCACAGTTTTTGCTACATCCTGACATTTTTGCTTCAAGTATGTAGATTTTTGCTACTACCGTCCATAGTTTTTGCTACATCCATTTTTTTCACGACGGCGAGATGCCGGTGGTGGGTTTCTGTGAATTCCGACGACGAGATCCAGCACGGGGGCAGGGGCGGATGCTGCAACCGGTCACCGACGAGCTGCAACGGGCTCGCGGCGAGCTGCAACCTCCATCAGCGAGGCATGGCGGCGAGTACGCGGGGGCTACAACCTAGCGCCGGATGTGCTGCAGCTGCGCCTCGTTTTTTGGCCGGAACCGACGCCCGCGGGGGCTTGATGGCCACCACGGCAAGCGCGGCGAGCAGGGATGAGGGCGCGGGGTGCCGAGAGGGCGCGGGCGTGCTCGCCGCGGGGGAGAGAGAGAAGCGGGGGGATTTTGACCCGTGCAGGAGGAAGGAGAAGGAACAGATCTGGCGACCCACCTCGCTCAGATCGGACTGCTGCTAGCCGACCGGCCGAAAGTTTCGGCCGGTGCGCCGGCGCAGAGTGCTGCCCTTTATCAATTGCAAGCAACTAAGAACAAGATCTCTCATCATTAAAGGAGAATATCACAACACTTATTTATTGTTCCGGGTGGAGGATGAGAAGGTCACATCAATCAAATCTTACATGAATAACTGATTGACAGGATCGATTAAAAAACCATGAGAAGAAGATTAGAGACAAGGCCACACCGTGCCATGTTCTCATGCAGCTAGCTAGCTAGCATCCCGTGCCTAGGCATATAGTTAATTAGCACACAAGAGTTTGAGACCGACCACCCTTTCTTTTCTCCAGGAGCCACCTCCAGTGGAGTGATATATATAATGGCAGCGTGGTTTGTTCCATACTTCCATGCTCCTCCATTAGATCGCAAGTTGCCATTATTTGCATGCTTTGCTTTGGATTGTGGGAAGCTTCTATCTGGAGCCGCACGAAGATAACCTCGGTATGAGGAGATCTGGCACTATTAGTACCGTGATTTGGTACGATTAGGATCAAGGTTTGAGTGCAATGTTTCATGCATTTGGCTTTGTGCATCTGCCTGCCAACTTGCTAATTAAGCTAATTAACTAAGCTAATTAACTAAGCTCTAAGCATTGTGTGGCTACTGCGGTAGGATGGTAAGATGTCCGGAGAAACTACTACAGAAGAAGAAGAACCAGAAAAGTCCATGCATAGGATTCGTAGTACTACCAAATTCTACTGTTAAGAGTGGTCGACACTATTCTAAAAAAAAAAAAAGAGTGGTCGACACTTGGTGGAGCGTGCAGACTGTCAAACAGATGTTTGACAAGTTCACGTGCCCAAAAGCTGTGTCAAATTAAATGTCGATTTTTCACCTTTTTGTGGAAACTGTGAGAGATCTTATATACTCCTTGAGTTTCAATATTGCCTTTTAATTTTCTTGTTTTTTAATGTTCCTTACTTTTATCCGTAATTTCTCAGATATTTTTTATACTTCCGCTATTGTTTATTGGTTTTTATGATTTTCTTCGCACTGACTGTATTACTAATTATGCAAAACCATGTGTAAGAGGACTAGAGAGAAAATTGGTGAAATTAATTTATGTATTGCTTGAGCCTCGTGGGCATATGTATATTGGAGTATATGACCTTCTTGTAGTACAAGCCAAGGTAAAAAAAAATCATATTGTATCCTATATCTCCTGAACAATCACGATACTCAACACCATACCAGACATGTCTCCTCCAAACTGCACCAACCCTAGCCACTACCGAAGCTCTCTCCACGCCTTCCTGATCTTGGCCCCTCATCTCCCCCATCTGGTGAGCTAGTCACCTGTCAGAGGAGTGGGACCCATTCATTTCATTTTTCTTCGTTCTTGTTTGTCTTTGTTTCCCTTAGGTTTTGTTTCCATGATGGCATCACCGAGATGGTAGCGGCGATGACACACTACAATAAGGTCTCTCCGGCCTCTTCTTACCTCGACGGCGTACGATCTGACATCGACGAAGGGCCTATAAGGGTAGGCGTTGCCAGATCTAGTGGCTCTCTTTGGAACTTAACAATTGGTGTAGTAATCACGGGAAGCAATTGGCAGGCCCTTCGTGACACGGTTCCAACATCTTCTTTCGATTTGTTCTAGGGCATGTCTGGTTTTTTTCCTTCCAAATCCTCATGACTAGTGGTGAACGATTGCAAGTCTATGTCGCGTGGGGGGGAGGGGTGCCCCAGCCAATGTACCTTCAACCTTTACTAGATCTCGTTTCTTGCGGCGAGTGGCTACTGGTATCTTCAAAGCTTGATATGACGAGGTTGTTTGCAGGTGTCTCTTTCCTTTACTAGTCAGTGCAATTTTCGAGCTTTGACAGACTGCTTACAATTGAAGGCAGAAGACGACGTGTATAGTTTTGGTTGTAGTTTTATCATTTGCTGGTCATTTTGTGTCTTGATATTTTGCTGTTACCGACTACTACTGTCTGTTCTTGACAATTTCATATAATATGTTTACAAATAATAATGCATAATAATCAGACTGATCAGAAGTCCTAGTATATGAACGGTGGATGTGACCCTACGCAACACGCACCAGGCGACTGACTCTGCGCTCATCTCAAAGATGGCACGAAATAATCAAACATGCCAAAGACTAACCACGCAAGATCCAAAACGGGTTGAGGCTTCCGAGCAAGTGCGTGCACCGGTGCCCGTATGGCACGAGCGATGGATCGATCAATGACAGCCTAGGCGACTCTAGGCTGACCTCAAAGACCGGATTGCATTGCATTGCATTGCATGGATCCAACCAAAAATGATGCGAGGTTTCCGAGCAAATGCATGCCCCCCATGAGCCATGACAGGCTAGGATAGGAGTATATGTGAAGCAGCTAGCTTATTAGCAGTCCACGTGCACGCGACGGGCTACTTTGATTTCTTCTGCCATTCTAAGACTTTGCAGTCTTGTGCGCGCAGATGCACATGTTAGTGGGATGCTCATCGCCTGTCATGAAGACTTACTGCTCTGATTAACTATAGAGCACTGGGGTGGTGCCACTGCCAGCAACAGCGAAGGGTAAGTTAATTAACTGCTGCTAACCTAGCTAGCTAGTGCCGCAGAAGATTCGTGCAGTATATTAGTTACAAATAGTAATTCCTCTGTTTCTAAATATAAGACGTTTTGACACTCCTTTTCTTTCTAGATGTAAGACGTTTTGACAGTTTAATTTGAACTGATAAAACGTGTTATGTTTAGGAACGGAGGGAGTAGTTGATAGGCTTCCCCTGAACATGCATATATATAGCCATCTGCCAACTAGCAAGGTACGTAGTTGTTCATCAGAAAGATCTGAAGAATGCGAAGGGAAAACTGGACAACTACTCTAGCTAGTTGCAGAAGCAGTGCTTGTTCTGTGCACAAGACATGCTTGTCCTACGTACCATGAGTTGCTGTCGATCACAGTGCAAACACCAGCAGCCAATAATGCGTAACAATTATAGTTATCATCACATCACGCTAGCATGCACACGCACACGCACGTAGGAATTTTAATAATTGTATTGATAATTTAGGCTTTCGGCTTGTACTGGAATACGGGTTTTGAATTGGAAGTCTCATAGGTGCGCTACCTGAATGATAATATTCCCTCCGTTCCATAATGTAGTGCCTGTAGATTTTTTGAGAAGTCAAACTTTTCAAATTTTGACCAAGTTTGTAAAGAAAAATATTTATATCTACAATTGCAAAAATATATAATGTGAAACTAAATCTTATGATGAATCTAGTGATATATGTTCCACACTCTAGATATGAATATTTTTCTTCACAAACTTGGTCAAAGTTTGTGAGGTTTGACTTTTCAAAAAATCTATAGGCACTACATTATGGAACGGAGGGAGTACTTCATCCACGGAAGACTGAAGGGTTCCCAGGGAAAACCCTCGTACCTAGCCACCGCTAGAGTTCCTCCTGCCTCCCGTTGGGCATCGGCACCGACATCAGTCTACCTCGTCTCCTGTGGCATTAGGGTCATGGAGGCGTGGTGGATCTCGCCCTTTGCCGGTGGGAGGGCTTCATTTTTTACTATTTTTTGAACTTTTTAGGGTTTCTGTCCAACTCAGAGAGATGAGACGGCGGCGGCTCTATGAAGATGGAATAAGATTCTCCCCGCCTAGCCTCCATCCCAATGGTGCTTCTAGCGTCATCGGAGGGCGTATGGAGATTTGTCTTCAGCAGATCTTGCGGGATTTGATCGGTGTTTGTCTTCGGTTGATTCATGTGGATCTGGTCTTTGTTCGTGTGTCTAAACTTGTATTCAACGGTGGTGGTTGTTGTTCTGATGCGATGATTCTATAGGGCCTTAGCACGACGACTTCTCGACTATCTACTACAACAAGTTTTGTCCGGCTCCAAGGAGGGAGGGGCGATGACGGTGACGTGCACCTTCGGCTCGCTTCAGTGCTTATATTCGTCGCCATCGCTAGGTGGTCTACGAATCATGATGTAATTTTCATTATTTCTGATATTCGTTGCATTATCATGATTGATGATGGTGAATATATTGGGAGTTTTCTGAAAGAAAGGAAAAAAAGGTAATTTATCACCATGCACCGTGGAGAGCGTAGTACGTACGAACTACTAGAGCAGTATAGAGAGCAGAGTGGAGATTGATTGTCCGAGCAGGCAGAGCCGATGAGATGTGCGATCGAGGGTGGTATTGACAGGCTAGGCTAGGATAGAAGAGGGGTAGGCTACCTAGCTAGCTACTCCCTCCGTCCCAAAATTCTTGTCTTAGATTTGTCTAAATATGGATGTATCTAATCACATTTTAGTGTTAGATACTTTCATATGTAAACAAATCTAAGACAAGAATTTTAGGACGGAGGGAGTAGTTGACTGGAGACAGGCGGGTAGGCCGGTAGCTAGGGGACATGCATGTGTGCACGTCGTCACGGATCGACGTTGTAGGATTGGATTGGCATATATAATTAGGTAAACAGCGAACGGTAGCAGATTGATCGGCTCTCACTGACTGATAAAAACTGTTGCATGCACGTGGCCATAGATGCTTATTGGCAGATTCACAGGATGACAATTCACGCCGCCTCAAGCAGTATGCTTGCTGCAGGTGAACTTGGTGGGTGCTATTTACATTTTACGGTAGTGAATGAGACATAACTAAAACTCAGCTAGATGAGTTCTAGCAAAACCGTTTACAGTATGTATGTTTGTTGATTTGGCTGCCATGGCAACGAAAAATCGGTTGTTTCAGCTGCCACGGCGTCGCCAACTCAAATCAAATAGTACTACTCAATTATCCACGCGCGCGCCGGGGACGGCGGGACGACACTGTCAATCAACCCCGGCCCATTCATGCATGCCTGCTTGAGATTCGAGCTAATTCGCTGATCAGGTCGACACGAACAGCCTGTAGAGGGGCAGGAGCTCGAGGAGGATGCTGCTCAACCGCACGGCACAACAGCGCATGCACGCACGCACGATGCGTCCGTCTGTGGAAATTATTATTGGGTGGTGCCTGCTGCTCCTGTTGTTATAGTGCGCAACTAGTGATGCTGCTGCATGGACCCGTATGGTGCAGCAAGCAAGCAGTTCGGCTGAACTACGCGCGCGCACGCCCGCACGCGTAGGCATGTACACAGCAGAGTACTGCTCTCTCCGTTTCTAAATATAAGTCTTTTAAAAAAATTCAGTATAGCCAACGTACAATATATATTGACGTATTTTAGAGTGTAGATTCACTTATTTGGCTCCGTATGTGCTAGTCTTTATTGAAATTTCTAAAAAATGCTTAGGGAGTAGTATATCAGAGGGGAGACACAGACACGCGGGCATCGTACGGCGATCTATGGCTAGGGTTTATCCGGCGTCCGGGCAAGGGCTTGCAGCTCTAGGTTCAAACTAATTCGCTTGAAACGGAGGGCTAATGAATGGTTACTCACTTACTCCCTTATGGCCGACGATTAACCGTAAGACGGCAGAGTTACCGAATAAACAAGCACGTGATGCATGCAGCAATGCAGAATCGCGCGCCGACCGGCCGGCCTCCATTGATCTGTAAGAATACACGTGCATTGATCTGGATTTACTAGTGCTATTCGCTATCTAATCCATGCAAGCATAGTGCACCAGCTAGCTTGGCCCTGGTGAGCTAGCTGGACGACCCAACATGCATGCATGCATGGCCAGATCCAGTGCGACGAGTCTGTCTATCTGTGTGACATGGCCTTCCCGTGGTCTGTGTTTTTTTTTTTTTTTTTTTTTTTTTT